>CATIWR010186943.1:0-44027 GCA_949677035.1 Omphalea diandra
TCATGAGAGGTTAATTCCAGTTGAGAAGAAGATAAATTTACTTAACTACTGTCCCATAATTGAAAAACCCTAGGCAGCTCACTCTTCTCCCTCTCTTCTTCTTCTTCTTCTTCTTCTTCTTCTTCTTCCTTTCTTTCTTCATCCTTTGCTCTCTCTTTGTTTCTGGTATAACCCACGTTTTTTCCTCAAAATCTGGCCCTAATAGTCTGTATTCTCATCTTAAATAAATCAAAAGATTGGGGCTGGTTTCCTATTGGTTGAAAGTTAAAAGTTTGCTTTTTGTCCCTCTTCTTCACTCCTTAAGCACTTCCATCCATCTCCTAATTCCTGGATACTCCTTATACTTTTAATTAAGCTCTAAAACACCATTATTTATGATACTATAACATGCACACAACATAAAATAATTTGTCATGCAACTATACAAACGCTACATATATGTTCAAGTGTCCCCAAATGCAACGGTGCTTCTAAATGATTATTTATCTAATGCATATGTTCATGTGATAGTACCAATGAATGTGGCTAGGGATGTTACAAACAATCTCTTGATTTTGAGTCACATTGTTTTCCCAATTATGTTTTTAAATTGAACAAAGCCTTATATGGATTGAAACAAGCTCTAAGAGCTTTGTATGAAATGCTTACTTCATTTCTTTTGAAAAATGATTTTGAAAAAGGAAAAGGTGGACACCACATATTTGTTAAAAAGCACAAGCATGATATACTAATTGTACAAATCTATGTTGATGATATCATTTTTTGTGCTACTAATGAGTGTCATTGCGAGGATTTTGCTAAGTGTGTGACTAGGGAATTCGAAATGAGTATGATGGGAGAGCTCAAGTTCTTTCTTGATTTACATATCAAGCAAACTAAAGAAGGGATCTTTATCAACCAAGCCAAATACACAAGGGATATACTCAAGAAGTTTGGCATGGATGGATGCAAAGTAGCCAAAACCCACATGAGTGGTACCATCAAGCTAGACAAAGATGAATCGGGCAAGACGGTAGATGAAAAGAGATATCGAGGTATGATCGAATCTCTACTTTATCTTATCGCTTCTAGGTTGGATATCATGTTTAGTATATGAATGTGTGCTAGGTTCTAATCCTCTCCTAGAGAGTCGCATTTAAATGTTGTTAAGAGAATCTTTAAGTATTTGTATGGCATAATTCACTTAGGCTATGGTATCCTAGGGATTCATCCTTTAGTCTCATAGGGTATTTGGATGCTGATTATGTAGGTACTTTATTAGATAGAAAAAGTACTTCCGAGACTTAACAATTTATAGGAGAATGCCTAGTATCTTGGTTTAGCAAAACGTAAGTTTTGGTTGTCTTATCCACTGCAGAAGACGAGTATGTTGTTACGGTTGTTGTTGCACCCAAGTCCTTTGGATGAAACAACAATTGAAGGATTTTGGCAAAGTTATTGATCACATTCTTATTAAATGTGATAACACTAGTGCTATCAATCTTTCTAAGAATCCCATCCAACACTCTAAGCGCAAACACATAAATATGATACACCATTTTCTTAGAGATCATGTGCAAAAAGGTGATGTTGTGTTAGATTTTATTGACACAAATCATCAACTTGCAGATTTTTTCACTAAACCTCTCAATGAAGAAAGATTGAACTTTATTAAGAGATAATTAGGAATGTTTGATGGAAGCTTCCTAAAGTGAAAATTTGATCATATGTATTGCTTGTATGTGTATTAATTGTATGTTTGATGTTTTCTTTATGACATATTCCAAGTGGATCACAATTTTGATTTTTTCAAAAAAAAAAACTTATTTTTTCATTCTTATCCTTGCTAACTTATAATTCGCGGTTGCTATCTTATATTCATAATTGCGAATTACAAGTCCTAGTCACCCGATTGTCAAATATCAAATCGTAGTCGCGAGAATCAAGCTCCACCGTGAATTTTGGTCAAGAATTCAAATTTTTAATCGTTGTGGCGCATATTCCCAAGGAAAATTTGTCCATTACTCATATTTTTCAGAAATAGCGATCGCGATCCTAGAATTAGCTGACGCGAATTTGAGTAACTATCAAGTCATTAAGTGATTTGACTATCAACCATTTTTAACTCTTCATTAATCCAATTTTAGATGTTTCCAGCCATTTGTATACCTCTTCAATGGCTATATAAACCCCCTAAACAGTGATTCTCATCACTTCATCCTACTCCAAAACTCTTATCCTTCCAAACCTCTTTAAATTCTTTTCATCTTCTGCAATGGCTCCCAAGAAGATCTCAAAAGTAGATAAGGACAAGGCTATAGCTCAGCCATCTGCACCTTCTGAACTCCACCTAATGAAGGGCATCACCAAGGAGGAGAAAGAGAGATACAAGGTAAATTCTTCAAAGATCATCCTCTCTAACAAAATACCTTCTACTTATCTATAGGAGACTCGAGGCATCAATGCAGAGATTCGTGCTTTCCTTTCCAACTTGGGCTGGAATGAGTTTATCTTTCAGGATGAACCCGGTTACAAAAAAGTTGTGAGGGAATTCATATGCATGTTCCAACTGAGTTACAAAGCTGATTCTCGAGCGAGGTAATACGGGTTAGTATTCCGAGCTTTTGGCGACCTATGTTTTATTACCTTTGAACAACTTTCCCCCCTTTTGAATCTTTAAGTTGGAGAAAACATTCATTTTATTATCTTTGCGCTTGATGTCATTTATTTCGAATTTTGGTCAAAAATTTATATTGAAACTAAACACGACCTTAGAACTTCCTTGGCCAAACACATTAAAACCCTACCTCTTTGGATACTCCATTGTATCATCACCTTTTCTGTAAATGCTAACGGTGATGGTAACGAAAAAGTATCTCAAAACGACTTGGCCTTTTTATTCCTTCTTGTCAAAAACAAACCTATTCAAACTGGCAGGTATCTTATGGATCAATTGATTCACATAATTACCAAACCCAAAAGCCAATTGCCTCTACCTTCACACATTATTGCAATCCATCGCTTTGTAGGGGCATTTAATGAGGAAAATGAAAAATTCCTTACCAAGAAACTCCTCTTTTCTCAGAACTTTCTTGACCTCACTTACCTTATCAATGCTAAAGCCATACACTTGGATACATATGCCTATATAGTGGGTGCTTTTGGGGCCAAGAAAATGGAATCCTCCTAAGCCTCTAAGAGGAAGAGGCTCATCATTAAAGAAGGAGCATCTCCAGTCCCCCCCCCCCCCTCCTTAACCAAAACCCAAATCCAAACTATCTCTTGCCACCATTAATAAAAAGTTAGACAAGATGATGAGAATGATGAAGAGGAGATTCATATTTCTTTCACATCTTCATAGTGACATAGTGGATTTGTAAGAAAAGTTAGGTGTTCCTCCTTGCCATCTTCCAATCTATATTGAATTTAAAGATACTCAAGAAAAAGAAGGCAATGAAGAAGTTAAGGATGGAGATGAAGCAGAAGGTGCCAACAATGAACAGGTAGAAGAACCTTTTGGAGATGATGATGACTCTCTAACTTTCTAGACTAGGGATTCCTTATACTTTTTTTTTATTTTTAAATGAAAAACTTATGATCCCATAGTTTGTTTATAATTGAATAAAATATGTTTCTTTGAAATTCCTTCTCTTATGTGATTGATGGAATTTACTTTTATGATTGCATTCTTATTAATTTTGCTCCTTATGAACACTTATCGATTTGTTATGCATGTGTTCTTTTCCCTTATATACCCTCTTTTTTATCTTGCCAAAGGGGGAGAGATAACAAGAAAAAATCTAAGTCTAAGGGGAAGAAAAAATAACGTGCAAATAATAGCATAAGTTGTGGGGGTGCATCATACTTAGGATTTTTAGAAATTTCACTTTGATTAAATGTCATTCTTAGGAAATTTCACCTTAAGCATTCATTGAATCATATTACCACTCCAACTTCACATTTATGCATTATTTTCCCTTAAGATCAATTTAAGTTGTCAAAATCAAAAAGGGAGAGATTGTTAGACTAGGATGGTTAATCATAAGTCTTGGACCTCTTTTGATCTTGACAAAAGAGATTGATCAATCCTAATGTTTCAATTAAGTGTTGTTTTGTAGAATTAAGTTAGATTTTCAAGTGGAAGTTAGATGAAGTTCATAATCTTCAAGAAGGCAAAGTTTATCCAAATTCACAGTCAGTGACTTCTAATTCATGACCGCGACTTAGCTCAAGACTAGGGTGAAACTAGGCCAGAAAAATTCATGGGCATCATTGCTACCGCGATTCATCCAAAGATGGGAGTGTCAAAGTCACAGATAAATTCACTATCAGTGTAGCATCTCATTCACAATCACAAATTTCATAGTGATTGAAAAGGGAACCAAGTCCACAACCATAGCATGCCAAGTGTCTCAGGTATCCATTGAAGAACAAAATTCGTGAGGGAGAAATTATGGGTAGCGACCGCGATTCATGAAGATGAAAATTCTTCTTCAAATAGAAGAATTCACATCCTAAGTCGTGCCCTGTATAAAGTTTGACCACGACCATGACTTTTGTAAGCAGTTAGAAAAGCAACGACTGTATTTTCCTGATGGACCAATGAGGAGATGACACATGGACTAGTCATTAGACACAAATGGGATTTTTTGCCATAATTTTTGGCTCTCGTATAGAAACTGGACTGTTGCGACCGCGAATCCTCAATAGTAACTGCAACTCTTGCCTGTCATGCAATTAATGCAGAATCTGCCTAGCATGATTTGGAGATTTAATGAGCTTCATAATGTAACATCTCTTTGGTGGGTATGAGCTATAAATACTCCACCAAACAAATGTAATTCAAGAGAATTCATTAACTTGTAACAAAACTCTTGCAAATTTGCTACTCATTCTTTCTAGTCTTTAAGTAATTGTTTGGTGTAAGCATAAACACCAATTGTAATAGGTTTCAGTGTGAGCCTGTAAAAACACTTGAGAAAGGTTTTAGTGTGAGCTTGTGAAAACACTTGAGAGAGGTTTTAGTGTTAGCCTTAGAAAACACTTATAGGAAAGGTTGTTGTGTGAGCCTTGAAAACAAAAAGTGTAAAAGTTAGGTGTGAGCTTGGAACCACCATTTTAAGTGAGTGAACACCCAATTATAGAGAATTTGGGAGTAGACATGAGGTTGATTTATACCTGAACCACTATAAATCTTTGTGTCTTCTTTCTACTCTTTCTTTATCCTTATTTTAATTTTTTTTTAAATACCAATTCAACCCTCCCTCCTCCCCCCCCCCCCACCTTCCTCATCTTCTTAGTGCCTAAGGCCAACAACAAGCTTTAACAAAAGTAAACGAGTTAGTAAATAACAAGAGCCAAAAGAATCCACTTTGCAATACTAAGCCATCATTTTAGATGGACCAAAATGTCCACTGTATTGTCAAGTATGAGAATGGAGCAAAATGTCACCCATCTCTTATTTTAGTATGCATCTTCTTATAATATCATTGGCATATTCTTTAAATAGATAAGGTTCTTCCTAAAAATAAAATTTAATATCATGCATAAATTTTTTATTTTTATGGGAATTAAAATCATGAGGAACAATGTCGTTTACCAAATAATTCACAAAATCTACAAACCATGGAGTTTGGAGAGCTTTTAAAAGAAATAATTGCTCATCTGAGAAAATTTCATTGATCGGACTACTTACTTCCTCCTCTTGTATATGCTTTAGGCACGAGAGATGATTGGCAGCCAAGTTGTTTGTGCCCTTCTTGCCCTTAATCTTTAAGTCAAACTCTTAGAGTAAGAGGATCCATCTTATTAGCCTTGGCTTTGCATCCTTCTTTGTGAGCAAATAATGAATTGTTGCATACTCAGTATAGACAATCACTTTAGAACCAATCAAATAAGATCAAAATTTATCAAATGCAAAAATAATAGCCAAAAGTTCTTTTTCTGCAATGGCATAATTGAGTTGAGAATCATTGAAAGTCCATCTTCCATAGTAAATGACATGAAGCTTTTTATGTCCTTCCTTTGCCCTAAAATAGGCCTTACAGTGTAATTGTTTGCATCGCACATCAACTTGAATGACAATGACCAATTTGGCTTTGTCATGGTTGGTGCGGAGATGAGTTCCTTCTTCAACATGTGACAAGCATTGAGAAAATCATTAATAAAGATAAAAGGGACATTCTTAGCTAATAAATCACAAAGAGGTTTAGAAATCTTTAAAAAATCCTTAATGAATCACCGATAAAACTTGGCGTGACCTAGAAAACTTCTTACCCCCTTCATGGATATTAATAGAGACAATTTTTCTATGACCTCAATCTTTGCTTGGTCTACTTCAATTCCCTTTGATGAAATCTTATGCCCAAGCATAATACCCTTTTACACCATGAAATGGCACTTTTCTTAATAAAGTACAAGGCTTGCCTCCTCAAATCTTTCTAAGATGCTATCAAGATTAGCCAAATAAGCTTCAAATGTATCACCAAAAATAGAGTAATCATCTATGAATATTTCTACCATTCGCTCTACCATTTCAAAGAATATAGTCATCATGCATCTTTGAAAAGTAGTTAATGCATTTCATAGGCCAAAAGGCATACCCTTGTATGCAAATGTACCATATGGGCATGTAAAGATCGTCTTTTCTTGATCATCTGGTGCTATTTGTATTTGATAATAGCCCAAGTACCCATCCAAGAAGCAATAATACATATCACCTACAAGTCTTTCCAACATTTGATTAATAAAAGGTAAAGGAAAATGATTCTTGCAGGTTGCCACCTTTAGCTTCCTATAGTCAATACACATTCTCTAACCCATCATAGTTCTATTAAGGATAAGCTCATTGCTCTCATTGGTTACAACTGTCATCCCTCCTTTCTTAGGAACCACTTAGACCGAACTAACCTATAGAGTATCCGAAATGGGGTAGATGATCCCTGCATCTAGCAATTTGACTAATTCCTTCCTAACCACCTCCTTCATATTAGGTTTAAGCCTCATTTGGTGTTAATTATCCTCTATTAAATTTTATGCATACAAAAATTAATAATAATCCCCCTAATATATGCTTTGGTCCCCCCCCCCCCCCAAAGCTTTAGTCCTATTTCTTAACACCCTCAATAGCTTTTCCTTTGGGATTTAGTTAAGCTCATTAAAAATGATGATAAAAATGGTCCCATTACTCCCCAAAAATGCATATCTAAGGTGTGAAGGTAAGGCTTAAGCTCAAGTTAAGGAGGTTTAATAATAAAAGGTGGTGTTACCTCAAGATATCTCCCATAATCTAATGGTTCAAAAATAAAAGAAGAGTAAGTGGCTTCACAATGTTCTAGAGTTAGAATACTTACCTCTTCATCCTTCTCATTTTTTTCACCTTTGGCACTTACCAAGGCTATTATTTCTATTACTAGAGCTTCTTCTTTTTCTCAAAGATTTCCTTAGTGCAATATTCAATGACATCTATCCTCAAGCACTATTCATCATCCATTGGCTTTTTCATTGCCTTGTACATATTGAAGATCAGTTCCTCATCTCCTACTTGCAATGTGAGTGTGCCTTTCCTAACATCAACTAAAGTACCACCAATTGCTAAAAATGGTTGTCCCAAAAGTAATGGGATCTCCCTATCCACTTCTATATCAAGAACTACAAAATCTACTAGAATGATTAACTTGTGAACTTTGATTAACACATTCTCAACTATGCCATTAGGATAAATGATGAAAGGATCCACTAGTTGGAAATAGATCTTAGTGGGCTTCATTTCTCCAATCCCTAATTTTTAAAAAATAGAAAAATGCATTAAATTTATGCTAGATCCTAGATCACAAAGATCATTTTCAAAAGAAACATGACCAATATTACAAGGTATGGCAAAACTCCATAGATCTCCTATTTTAGGAGGCAACTTGTTGAGTAGGATCATACTACATTCCTTACTTAAGGTGACGCTCTTGCACTCCTCTAATTTTCTTTTCTTTGAAAGCATGTCCTTCATGAACTTTGCATATTTAGGCATTTAGGAAAGCACTTCCACAAACGATATATTGATTTGATTTTCTTAAGCATATCTAAAAATTTTGTGAATTACTTGTTTATTGAATTTCGTATGAGCCTTTAAGGGAAAGGAATGAAAGATACATATGGTTTTACCTCCTCTTTTGGCTTGTCTTCTAGAATGATTTCTTCTTCTTCTTCACCCACATCCATTTTGCCTTCTTTCTCTTTTTCTTCCTTCTCTTCCCTAGGTTAAAGTTTCGTACCACTCTTTAAGGTGATGGCTTTCACTTGGTCTTTAGGTTGGTTTCAGAGTTGTTATGCAAGGTACCTTAGGATCTAGAGCTAAGGGCATTAGCTATTTGTCCTACTTAGATCACAAGGTTATAGATGAAGGATGAGTGGTTTTTAGTAGCTTGATCCATTTTGGCCCCGATTCTCCTCATGTTGTTCTAGCCTAGAATTATTGGAGGTTATCAATGGTTTTTTAGGCTTGATTTATTTTCTTGAGGTTGGTAGTTTAGTGGTGGGAATTGAAAACCAAACGGTCCTTGGGTTTTATTATTGGACCAAGAGAAATTTGGGTGATTATGCCAACTCCAACAATAGGTATTAGAGTATAGGTTGTTAGGTTAACAGTTAAAGTTCCCTACAAAGTTCACTTATTCTTGTGCAAATAGGTTGCCCACTTGGTAAGCAATGCTCTTATGCCCAATTTTCCCATAAAAATCACACACAACCTGCACGAAAGGAAAGATACAACATTACAACTTAAAACATTCATTTGTTTAGATGGAGTATATACCTGAGCATGCAAGTTTTGGAATGCATCCATGTTGTTAATTTTCGCTACTTTCTAGCAAGGTTCTCTCTTGAGCTTGATAATTGAAGTTTACCATAGTCTCAATCAACTCATAGGCTACATTCATTGTTTTATCCAGTAAAGATCCCTTAGTTGCTACATCTATAGTGATCATGATTTACCCAAAAAGCCCAGTATAAAAGGTGTGCACTATTGACCACTTTGGAATTTGATGGTTAGAGCACCTTTTCAAATGGTCCTTGAATTGATCCTAAGCTGCATTCAATATCTCTCCATCAAATTGGTTAAAAGTAGTGATATTGTTTCTTAGCTTAGCCATCTTAGATAAAGGAAAATATTTACCCAAAACATGCTTGAGAAAGTTGATCCCAAGTAGTTATACTCTCAGTTTTCAATGAATTGATCCATGCCTTTGCCTTATCCTTTAGAGTGAATGTAAAAAGATGCAGTCTCACCACATATGCAGGCATCCTATTTTGTCTGAATGTGTCACACATCTCCAGGAAGTTTGTTATGTGAGCATTAGGATCTTCATGGTAAAGGCCATGGAACTATAGAGTGTTTGTGAGCATTTAGATGAAAGTCGACTTAATCTCAAAGGTGTTTGCCATAATAGTCGGTCGAGTAATAGATAATTGTAGTCCCTCAAGAAGTGGTGTTACAAAATCCTTTAAATGATGGTCTTCTTGATTAACCATCTTTTAATTGCGTTGTTATTCTAGCCTTCTTTTATTTAGTGTGCATTTTATTTTTGGATCAAGAAGAAGTAAATCTTCTTCGATCTCTTGATTTCGAGTTCTAGTCATACACTTAAAATAAAGAGACAGAGAACAAGGTTGAAATAGAAAAATAAAATTCTAGAATAACACAAAAATAATAACTTAGTATTAAAGCCATTAATCCCCAGCAATGCTGTTAAAAACTTAATGACGGGTACATGCTATATAAATATACCTAAGCTGCAAGTGCACAGGTCAAAGTAATAAAGTGTACTTTGTGAATATAGATATCATTCCCATGAGGATCGAGTTTAAGTACAAAGTTTCTTGTATCATATATTATCTAAAGAATCAATAGTATAAGGTAATTGTAATTATAAATAAATAAAGCAAAGTAAAATACTAATAAATATGAGAGATAATCAATGGATAAGAATAGCTAGGGGTTCAACTTCACTTGATAATCGTCTATTGGATCCCTAATCCTTGTCTAATTGGTTCATGCAACAAGTACTACTATCAAGTCACTAAAGTGGTCAATTAATCACTCTCGAGGAGAAATTGACATACAAGAACATGTTAGCTAAAAGTGCCTCAACTCAAAAACCAAACATCATGCAATTGCCTTTTAATTCAAGATGCTAAGATAGCAATGGTTTGTTAAGGTTTCTCAACTCAATAACAAAGCAAGGGAATTGTTAAAAGCTTCGTTTCATGAAAAGCACCTCTCGATTGTCAATTCATAAAACTAAAATAATCAATGGCCAGTTGATCAAACAAGAAAGACTCAACAATTACTAATACCAATGATGCAAGAAACCAAATAGATTTAGATTAAGAAATTCTAATGAAAGTTATATAAGTTCTATTTACAATCCTAGCCAACAAAAGTTTAGTTCATGATTGAATAAAGAAAAGAAAAGAAAACAATAAAAATAGGTCCCATAATAGTTATGAACTTCTTCTTGATTGCTTGAATTCTTGCACCTTCTTTTTCTAGAATTTTAATGTAATCCTATCTTAAATGATAATCTCTTACTTTAGGTATCCCCTCATGCCTTAATTCTTGCTATCTTTCCTCCTTAAATAGTCATTTAAACATCCCCTTAAATAAGGAAGCTTGAATGCCCATAAAACGAAAATGAATCCCCTTGACTATGAGTTGTAATTCTAATTTAATGATGTACACGACCATGTACATGGTCATGCCATTCTATGATAGTTACCTTCAAATTTCCCTTCATGCACACGACCATTTCATATATTTTTGTCCTTATCAACTTCCTTCATCCAATGAAGACACAACCATGTGGTACGAAGCATGGTTATGCATCCCCTCAATGTTTGATGACCCCTAGTAAGGCACAACCATGCGCATGGTCGTGCTTCATCTCTTTTTCTTCCTTTACTTTTTCTTTCTTTGATTCTTTGCCTACAAACACAAAACATCTTCAATAAGTTTCCATTTAGGGCATAAATTAAGCATTACTTCATAAATTTGGATGGGAATAATGTATCAAATACAAGAATTATCTTTACGTTCCTTAAAGCTAGCATAGTCCAAAATCCAGTTCGTGACAATGTTTTTATGGAGTTTTATGGTTTTTGTGTTAAGATATATTTGTTAGGGTTCTAAATCCCTAATATAATAGCATTTTATTAAGGTAAATTAGCATTTCCTTTCGCCTTTTTAGAGATAGGTATTTATAGAGGGGGGAAGGGTGCATTTGTGCTATATGGCACAAGATACATCAAATCCTTCTTTGCACTCTGGGGTGATAAGATCAAAGAATATTATGAAATTACAATTTTTAGAGTTGTGTATACAACCAGTGAGTTATCTATATAGTTAAAAGGAAAAACTAGATCATTGTTCTAATAGCTTCATATCATTTGGCCTGTGAGATGTTTGTACAGTCATATAAATTGGTTTGTAAAGTCATGTACTTAGCTATATAGACATCTTATGAAAACTCAAAAATAGTGATTTTAGATTGGAAGTTTGTGGGAAAGGTATGGTTTAAAGTTTATCCAAGCTTTGCCTCTCTCATCCTCTTAGGGCATTATTACCTTTATCATTTTGAAATGAAATTAACATGGTTCTCATTAGCTAGATTGCATCCCAAAAATTCAAAAATCTAGTGCTCACACATGTATATCATGTATATAAATAAATATAGATATTATTCTTATATAAAATAATAAATTATAAACACTAAACTATATAATTGGATAACTAAGAGTCATATGACATGATTTATACAACTATGAGAAATTACTAATGAAAAATTGAGAATTCAAGATGTCAGGTATTAGTAACCAATAATAAATTAACTATTGGATGTACATACTATATACATATAAACAAATAAATTGTAGAAAATGTAAGAAAAATCAAATGGATTTTGTACCATAGAATAGTATGACTGAAAGTTTGGATGAACAACACTTATTTATTGAGCAAAAAAAGTAGTCTAGTGATCATTGCTATAACAGCAACAACAACAATAATATATATATATATATATATATATATATATATATATATATATATATATATGAAATGATTCTATGATATATAAAGGCATATATCATTAAATGTAATTATAGAAGATTCAACCACAGTAACACATTTTGTTCTATTTGGAAGAGCTGTGAAAGACTGAATAAACACCCCTGCATAAAGACTGTTGTCAAATTCTATAGTCAGTTAACAAGATCAAGGAATGGTGCTCCCAAAAGCCTTGACATAATGACTAAGATAAATGAAAAATTTTCAAGTGATAGAAATAATCAAAGAATCAGATGTTACTAGGCCAAATTTTTTTTTATAGTAGAAGTATTTTTGGGTAATGAATCGACTCAATCTATGGATGAAGGATAAGCATAATCATCGACAACTCTTGAAATTCAATAATCAACGCTTTTAATGCTCATAGAGGAACCAGTTTCAAAAAAATTAAGACTTAAGTACTATAAAATATATATAATCAAATTAATATCCATATAATATGCTCTATTTCTTTTATTTTTTCATCGTACAAATTAGGGGTGAGCAAAAATCGGACCGAACTGAAAAAATTGACTGAACCGAGCTGGTTCAGTTCGGTTTAGTTTGATCTTTTAATAAAATTGGTATTTCGGTTATAATTTAAAAAAAATTCAGTTTTCAATTCGGTTTTTTAGATAGAAAATCGAAAAAATCGAATTAAGTAATAAATAAATCAAACCAATTTAAATCGAATCGGATTTAAAATACATATAATTTAATTGAAACAAATCAAACCGAACTATACTTTTTATAGGATTGGTTCAGTTCGATTTATAGAAACATAAATTTCGGTTTAATCGGTTTGGTTAATTTGGTTTTTGCAAAAATTTCGGTGTAGTTCAGTTATAAGCATAAAAAATTAGGTTTATTAAAATTTGGTAAAAAATCAAACCAAACCAATCGAACCAACCGTTTGCTCACCCCTAATACCAATGTTAAGGCAAAGAAAAGCAAAAATAAAAGCCCCAATGTTCAAAACAAAGAAAAGCACCAATGAAAGAACAATTAAAGATCTTACACCTGTTTAACAAATTATAATGTTGTTATATACTCTTACCACAAGTGCTCACATATTATAATATATAGTCTTGTGTTATTATCTAGATTAAATAAGAAAACTCTCATACGCAAACATATGAAATATTTCTTTTTATAAATATTTAGCCACTATGTAACTTTTGTCATATATAACATGAAGTATGCACCGTAGCGTTGCACTGTTGTAACACTAGTTATTATTGTTATCATAATCATTATTACTGCTATTGTTACTGTTATTGTGACTGCTATTATTACTCTGCCTTTTATGGACCCTGGGATAGCTGACAGGGCTTAAGATACAAATCATTTGGGATATCTTAAGGAGAGTTAGCTTGGTGGGCTTGGGATGAGGCATCTTAGGATTTGCCAAAGCCAATTTGACATGGACCATCTTTATAAGCCCATACACTCCTTTTTACTGTAATCTACCACTAAAAGAGAGACACTTGGCAAAGACAAATCGCTTTCACCCTCCACTCACCTTTATAAATAGCCTCCACTATTCTAAAGAGAGATTATGAGATGTAAATCCCAAAAAAACCATCATTGGACACGTCATTGAATATTCTTCTTGTAGAGATATTCAATTTTCTCACATTCTCCCAACAATTCTATCTACTTTATCTGCTCACCACAGTTATACCCTACCATCCTTCCATCACCATACTAACAAAGTTATTAACTCCTGCCTTGTCTTAGTACATGTGTAGTTGGCTCTACCCACCCCTCCTTGCCTCTACCACTAAGATATCTCTATCATTAGGTGAGAGTGTGACCCTAATCCTCACCCTTTTACAAAGCATTAAATCCTAATTTTATAAAAGAAGGAAGAAAAGGTACGACAGGTGGGGCTTAGCGGTTATGGTGGAGATGACGATTAAATGGTGGAGGAGAACACAAAAGGGCGGTGCGAGAAGGAAGAGCAAAAAAAATAAAATAAAATAAAATAAAAATGAAAGGAAATGAAATGACCTAATTTTAAGGTTATAAATTAGTGAAGATTCCCTAATGAGCAATAGATTAAGTATCCATCACTTTATAACAACAAATATTTTCATCAGTAAGGATAAAAATGCGTAGCTAATTTTTCCATATATAGCTCGAAATTCATGCTATAAGTTGGTAATGAAAATTTGTTGTTTCTAATATTTTTGTTGCTAATTTGTCACTAAATCTTTTGTTTTTTAAAATCCAACTCTCATTGTGTACTAAATTTTATCATTATTTTGATGTTTTCTTGTAATTCATGTATTGATGTTTGAGTACTTTTATTTTTTATCAAATTTCTTGAAACTCAATTACCCTATCCTCACCTTCTTAGGTTGCGTCAAGGTCTAATAATAAGATTTTAAATTTTATGGTGTTAATTTTCACATTTTCTGATGCCATATTTCCTTATTCTAATTGCTTGAGATTAGTGAAGTATGTTCAAGAAAAGTGAACACCGTTTCAATAGTCAATGAGTCTTAAGAAATTTTGAAAAAATAAAACTTAAAAGACCTGAATTAATAAATATTTCTGTAAATTGGTCTTGATCAATAAATAACAAAAGCACAAATGTCTAAAAAAGGTTCAAATTATTATTCCTCTTACAATCATTTTTATATTTTATATCAAATTAAAAAAAGCTCTTAATTCCTTTTTTTATTAGGAACATTCAAGAATGACACTTTCAATGGCGTATCTTTTGTATCACTATTCATATATTTAGTGTAAACACCTGAGAGAATGATGAATTATAATTCTTTTCATCGTGTAAGGGGTTTCAAGAATCCATTTTGATTGCTTGAGTAACTACAGTTGATTAAACTTTTGTAAAATTTTGAACAAGCACCTAGAATCATATTGTTGCGTGATGAAAATCAGTGAGCTTTCAAGCAAGGTAATTTTAGGATTCAAAACAAATCAAATTTACATTTAGCTTGACTATTGTAGTTAAAAATATTATAATGTTGAGAAAAGGAAAGCTCAAAGAATATCATTGAGAAATGGATGTGGATAAAGATAAGTTGAACCATTAAAAAAACTTAGTAGTTACTTTCTCTATGTTACTACTACTTTAACATTTTTGCATTTATATTTTCCTTAAAATGATAATAAATGAGTTATCTTTCAATGAATAATGATTCTATAAGATTCATAATTATTTTAAATAAAATATTTTGATTAATTTGTCTTTAAGCCTCATAAATTATATATTGTTTTAGGATTTTGTTAGTTCAATTTCTACTTGTTCATTGCTTTAATGTATTTTATAGATTTGATCTATGTCATTACATATCACATTCAATTTTTGTACAAGGATTATAGTAGTCTAACCCAAAAAAAAAAAAACATTAGGACACCTAATTCACCTTTTATTCTAATTTTTCATAAAGTGTATTTGATTTAATTGTTGATGATAATTGATAATTAGTAACTCTATTAATAATTAATAATTAGTGTTTTTAAAATTAGATTGATTAGTGAATTAGTTAGTTAATTGATTTTTTATTTGAATCAATTAATTTAATAATAAATAAAATTTTACATTATTATTACAATAAATTTTAAAAATAAAATAAATATATTTATAATAATTAAAAAATTATTTAAAAATTAATTTGAAACTAACTAAATTAATCAATAATTTTATTCTTGATCTTCAACAACCAATTAATCTATTTTTAAAACGCTACCAATAACTAACAACTGTTTAATGTTAATTGTTTGGTAATATTTACCAAGAAAATTTCACTTATTGTTCTTTTGTTCATCACTTATGTACATAATTATATCTAAACAACAAATTGTAATAATAATATCCTTACTAGTTAAAAAGTTTATTGGATTATTGGTTGGATGAAATAAAAACTTTTTGACTTAGAAAGTGATACACGTGGTCATTAATTATCTAAGCCTGATCAAAATATTTCTCCTACTCCTATGTTTGTTGGGAATTATATCATGAACTTTGGACCACGATATATCATGGATATTGGACCATGACATATCATGGTTTGGGGTTTAAAATATGTGCAACACTCTGATGTGTGACACATCTCTTTTTTATTGTCTACTTTTTAGATATTGTATTTCTTTTATATTATTTTAAATTGCATTGACATTATTATTATTATTATTATTATTATTATTATTTCATTTGTTTAGAAAAATAGACTTATTTTTATTTTCACATAAAATAATATATAATAAAAAAATATAATTGTATTAAAATCTACAATTAAAAATAAAATAATACAATAATTTATCATTAATTATAATATAATTTATATTTAATATATAAATTCTATAATGTTTATCAATCTTAATGTTGCAAAAAAAATTGATAATGCCAAAATATTTAACTGCATGTTATCAAAAAGTATGTTTATTAGTTTGTGTACATAGGTTCATTAGTTCAAACTCATAGGTTCATTTGTTATAGAGTGGAGGTTCATCATAATTTAATATAATATTCATAAATTATATATTTTTTGTTCATTAATTTAATTATAGAGGTTCGTTTTGATATAACTTGTACGTTTATTAACAAAATTGAGTATTAAAATTGATGAATCTATAACAGATAACTAATGAACCTCCATGATCTAACTAATGAACATATAGTTTTTTAGTAATAAATATATATAGATTAATGAACCTGAGTATTAAAAATGATAAATATGCAATTTATAGGTTATGAACTTGCATGATTTAACTGATAATTATGTATTATTTCATTAATGATCCTATATAAAGTTTTTAAAAGTAATGAACCTAAATGTATTAACTAATGAACCAATAAGAAATAGAAACATATGTGAAAAATAAACAAGTTCATTATGAACATATTTTTGTACAATTTTATATTTCAATCTAATTTTTGATTCACACATCATCTCAGCTGCTAACTGATATCAAACAAAAGTAATGAATCTATAGTTGATAACTAATGAACTTACATGTTCTAACTAATGTGTTTGTAGTATATGACTAATGAATCTCCATATAATAAAGAATTTGACTATTAAAATTGATGAACAAATAGTTCAAAACTAATATAACAATTTCAATGTATTTATTCTTCTTTCTAAGAAATAAAAATATAACTTATTTAATTTTAATATAAAATAAAACTTTTTAAAAACTTTTTAATTCAAAGTAATAATAGAGAAATTGTCTCCTAATTTGTAAATATTGGATCAATTTATTATAGTTAAAATAAAGAGAAAAGAAGAATAAAATATCAAACAAAAGAAAAAGAAAGGGAAAAAAACTGATTTGTGCGCATTTTTAATATCACGTGAGTGGCTTATGTTTATTGTCCATAGGTGTTTGTGCATGCCCGGACCATAAAGCATTGTGGATAGAGATGCATGGTATAACAATCAAAATTTATTGATCTTTGTTTTCACCTCTCATGGCTTCTCTCTCTCTCTCTCTCTCTCTTCAATTGAGATAAATTTCTAAGTACGGATGAGGATGGATCTTAGATATACTGAATTGGATTGATTAACTATACCCAAAAATATTCAAAAATAAATTTGAAAAAAACCAAAAAATGACTAACTTGATCTAAACTGTAATAATATTGCAGAATGATACCAATTTTTTAGCCCTTGTGCACCAAGAAAAGGGGTTGAATTGGTGAAAAATTTAAATTTTAGGAGGAAGGTTAAAGATGCAAGTTTAGAAGAAAGAGTAGAAGAATAGAAGACACAAGAGTTTATAGTGGTTCGGGACAAACCCTACATCCACTCCCCAATCCTTCCAACTGGGTATTCCACTAAAACTAAATGGTGTTTTATAAGCTCACACCTAACTTTACAATGTGTTTTACAAAGGCTCACATTAAACCTTATACAATTGTTTTTTCCAAAGCTTACACTCAAACCTATACAAGAGTTTTTCTATGTAATCCCAAAGGTGTTTAAAGATTTACACCAAACCTTGTACAACTCAAATATGAAGAATAAATAAAAGAGAGTGTTGAGAAATAAATTTGCAAGAGTTTGGCCTTAACAAATGTCATTCTCTTGTATTTATGTCCATTTGATGGAGAATTTATAGGTTACTCCCATTAAAGAGACGTTACGAACAAAACTATCTTAGGTTACTCCCATTAAAGAGACGTTACGAACAAAACTATCTTCATATCTCAAAAGTTGATGCCAAAATCTAGCATTTAATGCTTGTCAGACAAAAGTCATGATCGAGATTTGAATTTGCGATTGTGATATTCATAATTGCCCTAAATTTTACTCTTTCACAGTTGCAAACTCCAAACTATGCCTAACAGCTAGTACACGTGGCATTTCACCATTTGCTCATCCAAAAAATGTAGTTGTTTGATCCCCCTAAAGGATGTTAAAGGTGATGATAGGGATAGGAAAGGCTAGCCATGACATCCACCGTGAATTAATGAGGATTTTGCTTATAGTAGATCATGATCACTACTAAGGATTTGTTGTCATAATTTTTGATTTTCCAATAGGTACCTTGACATGTGGCATTGTCTGATTGAAGGTCTAAAGTCCCTCTAATGAGGTTTAAAGACCACGATTGCAACTGGCACTGTAAATCCTATCACAAAATAGACTATCCAAAATGTACACCAATAATCTTGAGATAACGTTCGCGACTTCTCACTCACGGTCACAATTTAGAAGGCATTTTCCACACTTTGAGTTACTTATTTTCATTCAACTTTTAATGAGTTCCTTACTAAATTTTTGCAAGAACAATACTTACAATTGACATTAATACCTTCCATTCTATATTGTCAAGATAAAAAAAGAGTTTTGACTTAGATTTGACCAACCTAGTCCAACAATCTCCTCTTTTTGATTTTGACAATTTAGATTGATTATGCAAAGGATAAAGAGTTAATTATATACATTTTTTAGTGTTCTAAGGATTTGGAATTCCATTAAGAAGTTAAAGTCCATAAATAGAAAACAAAATGAAGGAAATATCTAAGACATATAATATGCAATGTGAAATACTCCTTGAAGATGAAATGCTCCCTCTAAATCCATACTCCCTTTTACACATGTTAACATTTTAAACTATAATTATTATCGTTTTACATGTAGAGTCAATCTATGTTCCTCTTTATCAAGATCAAAAATGGAAAATTACGAAGGAAAAATAGAGTGAAAAGTCACAAGTACAAAAACAATTGCAATCAAAATCACAATTACAATCATAATTTAAACAAACAACCATAAGTGCAATCAATTTGAGAATAAGAGTAGAATTGATTTAAACACAAAGAGTACTTTTATTAATTGTAAGACATAAAAAGATTATATTAATAACTTTAAACACACAAGGATGTTTGATTACACAAAATAACTAGGCCATAGACTTTTAAAATAGAAAACAAGAAAGATATGAAAGTGAAGATGAAAAATAGAAAGAAAATAGATAGAAGATTTTAAAAAGTTAGCGAACAATCACTATCGTCAACCACTTGGTCAACATCCCCTTGAGCTTGAGCATCCTCCTTTTCTTCTTGGACTTCCTTTTCACCTTGGGTGTCCTTTAAATCTTCAAAATCTAGAAGGTGGCAAGAAGTGGTTATAACTTTCTCTTAGGGATCCATAAGGCCATTATGAAGATGATAGAGGAGTTAAATGCACCTTTTGATCATTCTCATAACCCTGTCCAATTTTTTTAATGATGGAGGAAAGGGAAATAGAGGCAGTTGTTTATTTGGATTTTCCCATTGACTAAGAAGGTGCAAATGATGGTGGAACTTCTTCTTTTATGTCTTCTTCAATCACTAGTGTTTTCCTGTTAGGGGCTTGAGAGGTTTCTTATTTCTTAGGATGTACAAACACAAACACAAAGGAAAAAGAAAGGGAAAAGTAACAAGTACAAGCACAATTGTAATTAAAATCACAATCATAATTACAATCACAATTTCAACAAACAATCACAAGTGCAATCAATTAGAGAATGAAAGTAGAATTAACTTAAACACAAATAATGCTTTTATTAATAGTAAGACACAAAAAAGATTACACCAATAACTTCAAACATAGAAGGATATTCAACTACACAACACAACTAGGCCATTGACTTTTAAAATAAAAAATAAGAAAAGAGAAGAAAGTGAATATGAAAAACATAAAGAAAAGATAGAAGATTTTAAAAAGTTGGTGAAAAATCACTATCATCAACCACTTAGTCATCATCCCCTTAAGCTTGAGCATCCTCTTCTTCTTCTTGGACTTCCTTTTCACTTTGGGTGTCCTCCAAATCTTCAAAATCTGAAAGGTGGCAATGAGTAGCTCCAACCTTTTCTTGGAGATCCACAAGATCACTATAAAGATGATAGAGGAGTTTAAAGCGCCTTTTGATCATTCTTATGACCTTATCCAGTTTTTTCTTACTAATGGAGGAGAGGGAAATAAAGGCAGTTTTTTATTTAAATTTTCCCTTTGACTAAGAAGGTGCAAGTGATGGTGGAACTTCTTCTTGTGTGCCTTCTTCAATCACTAGTGTCTTTTATTTGGAGACATGAGTTGTTTAGTGTTTCTTAGGATGAACAAGGATAATAGTGCAGGAGAAAGAGAGGAAAATGTCACAAGTATAAATATAATTACAATTAGAATCATAATTACAACAACAATTACAATTTCAACAAACACTTACAAGTGTAATCAATTTGATAATGAGAGTATAATTGACTTAAACATAATGAGTACTCGTGTTAATCGTAAGACATAAAAAGATTATATCAATAACTTTAAACACACAAGGATGTTTGATTACAAGACACAATTAAGCCATAGACTTTTAAAATAAAAAACAATAAAAGTTTAGAAAGTGAAGATGAAAAATAGAAAAAAAAAAAAAAAGATAGAAGATTTTAAAAAGTTGGTGAAGAATCACTATCATCAACCATTTGGTCATCATCCCTTTGAGCTTGAGCATCCTCATAGTTGTTTGTTGAAATTGTAATTCAGATTACAATTGTGTTTAGACTTATGACTTTTTCCTCTCCTTTTTCCTTTGTGATTGTGTTTGTAAATCCTAAGAAACAAGAAACCTCCCAAGCCTCCAAGTGAAAGAGACTAGTGATTGAAGAAAGCACACAAGAAGTTTCACCAACACTTGCACTTTTTCAGTCAAAGGGAAAATTCAAATAAATATTTGCCTCTATTTCCCTTTCCTCCATCAATAAAGGAAAAAAAAAAACTGGACAGGGTCACGAGAATGAACAAAAGGCACTTTTAACTCCTTTATCTATTCTATAGTGACCTTGTGGATCTCCGAGAGAAGGTTCGAGCCACAAAGAGTACTTTTATTCATAATAAGACATAAAAAGATTACATCCATAACTTCAAACACAATGTTGATTGATTACACAACACAATTAGGCCATAAACTCTTAAAATAGAAAACAAGAAAAGATAAAAAAAAAATGAAGATGAAAAATAAAAAGAAAAGAGAAAAGATTTTAAAAAATTGGTGAAGAATTACTATCATCAACGATTTGGTCATCATCTCGTTGATATTTTGCATCCTTCTCTTTTTATTGGACTTCCTCTTCATTTTCAGTGTCCTTCAAATCTTTAAAATCTATAAGGTGGCAAGGAGTGGCTCTAACCTTCTCTTGTAGATCCACAAGGTAACTATGAAGATGATAGAATAGTTAAAAATGCCTTTTGATCATTATCATGACCCTGTCTAATTTTTTTTATTAATGAAGGAGAGGAAAGTAAAGACAATTTTTTATTTGGATTTTCCTTTCGACTGAGAAGGTGTAAGTGATGGCGAAACTTCTTCTTGCATGCCTTCTTCAATCACTAGCCTCTTCCTCTTAAAGGCTTAAGAGATTTCTTGTTTCTTATGTTGTACAAACATAAATGCGAAGGAAAAAGAAAAGGAAAAGTCATAAGTACAAACACAATTGCAATGAGAATCACAATCACAATCACAATTTCAACAAACAACCATAACTGCAATCAATTTGAGAATGAGAGTAGCATTGACTTAAATATAAAGAGTACTTTTATTCATTATAAGGCATAAAAAGATTACATCAATAACTTCAAACACACAAGGATGCTTAATTACACAACATAACTAAGCCATAGACTTTTAAAATAGAAAACAAGAAAAGATAATAAAGTGAAGATGAAAAATAGAAAGAAAAAAGATAGAAGATTTTAAATAATTGGTGAAGAATCATTATCATCAACCACTTGGTCATCATCACCTTGAGCTTGAGCATCCTCCTCTTCTTCTTGGACTTCGTTTTCACTTTAAGTGTCCTCCAAATTGTCAAAATCTAGAAGGGGGCAAGGAGTGGCTCTAACCTTCTCTTAGACATCCATAAGGTCACTTTAAAGATGATAGAGGAGTTCAAAGCACCTTTTGATCATTCTTATGACCCTATCCATTTGTTTTTTAATGATGAAAGAGAGGGAATTACAAGTATTTTTTTATTTGAATTTTCTCTTTGACTGAGAAGGTGTGAGTGATGGTGAAATTTTCTTGTGTGCCTTATTCAAAGAGGCTTGAGAGGTTTCTTGTTTCTTAAGATGTAGAAATACAATCGCGAAGGAAAAAGAAAGGAAAAACTCATTAGTACAAACACAATTGCAATCAGAATAATAATTATAATAACAATCACAATTTCAACAAACAACTATAAGTTCAATCAATTTGAGAATGAGAGTAGAATTGACTTCAACACAAATAATACTTTTATCAATAGTAAGACATAAAAGATTACATCAATAACTTCAAACGCACAAGGATGTTTGATTACACAACACAACTAGGTCATAGACTTTTAAAATATATATAAAAAAAAAAGATAAGAAAGTGAAAATGAAAAATAAAAAGAAAAGAGATAGAAGATTTTAAAAAGTTGGTGAAGAATCCCTATCATCAACCACTTAGTCATCATCCCCTTGAGCTTGAGCATCCTCCTTTTCTTCTTGAACTTCCTCTTCACTTTTGGTGTCCTCCAAATCTTCAAAATCTAGAAGGTGGCAAGGAGTGGCTCCAACCTTCTCTTGGAGATCCACAAGGTCACTATAAAGATGATAGAGGAGTTGAAAGCACCTTTTGATCATTTTCATGACCCTGTTTAGTTTATTCTTTTTTATTGATGGAAGAGAGCGAAATAGAGGCAGCCTTTGATTTGGATTTTCCCATGAATGGTGGAAGTTCTTCTTGTGTGCCTTTTTCAATCACTAGCCTATTCCTCTTGGAGGCTTGAGAGGTTTCTTATTTCTTAAGACATACAAACACAATCACAAAGGAAAAAGAGGGGGGAAAAGTCAATAGTATAAACACAATTGCAATCTGAATCATAATCGTAATTTTCAAAAAAATAACAATAAGTGCAATCAATTTGAGAATGAGAGTATAATTGACTTAAACATAGAGAGTACTTTTAATAATTGTAAGAAATAAAAAGATTACATCGATAACTTAAAATACATAAAGATGTTTGATTGCACAACACAACCAGGCCATAAACTTTAAAAATAGAAAACTAGAAAAGATAAGAAAGTGAAGATGAAAAACAGAAAGAAAAGAGATAGAAGATTTTAAATAGTTGGTGAAGAGTCATTATCGTCAACTAGTTAGTCATCATCACCTTGAGCTTGAGCATCGTCCTCTTCTTCTTGGACTTCCTCTTCACATTAGGTTTCCTCCAAATCATCAAATCTAAAAGGTGGCAAAGAGTGGCTCCAACCTTCTCTTGAAGATCCATAAGCTCACTATAAAAATGATTGAGGAGTTGAAAGTGTCTTTTGATAATTTTCATGACCTTGTCCTTTTTTTTTTTTACGGAGGAGAGGGAAATAAAGGCAATTTTTTATTTGGATTTTCCTTTTGACTAAGAATGTGCAAGTGATGGTGGAACTTCTTCTTATGTACCTTCTTTAATCACTAGCTTTTTCCTTTTAGAAGCTTTAAAGTTTTATTATTTCTTAGCCCTATAATAACCTAAGATATAGTCATATGAGTTGGGATTGATAGCCTTAGCATTGATAAGGTACGTTAAATCAAGAAAATTTTGGTTAAAAAGATACTTTTTCATAAGGAATGCTTCTTTCTCATCATCTAAGTCCCCCACAAACCTATAAATAGTAGTAATTTGAGAGAGAATGAGGAATTAACTCTTAGGCTTGATACTCATATGGATCAATTAGTCCCATATTGGATTGATTGGATTTTGAGTAGATAAACTAAAAAGGCTAGGTCTTTTTGAGACACCATTTCATTTCCATCACCACCTAACATTGATAAAAAATATTGTGATCCTATGAAGAAACCAATTGCTTAGGGATTTGATATTTTTGGCCAATAAGCTTTTTGGATCATGTTTGGTTTCTATAGAAATTTCAAACCAAAATTCAGAGTAGATGAAACCTATAAAAGAGATATTGAAAGGAACACTCTTCCCAGTTTGAAGGTTAAAAAGACCACAAATTTACTCAAATGTGATGAAGTATTGATCCTTAAAACCCCTAAAGAGAAGACCATACATACCTACTTTTGACTCCACTCTTCGGCTAAGAATCATGATGCACGTGAACTTATGGATGATCTCTTTATATCTCAATTCGTCTCTAAAGATAAATTCATTCTATCCTAGAATGGATAGGAATGCCTTTACTTCTTTCTTTATTCCAAATGACATGAGAAGAAAGGTGGAGGGGATTTTATTAGGTTGAATGATTTTCTTAGCATTAGCTTTATATCTTTTATTTTCTTTTTTAATGATTCCCTTCATGAGATGGAGAGGAGGAGGGCCTAACATTAGGCAATGCCTTTTCCTTTTTCTATTCTTGTGAGTCTTTTAGGTGTCATGGAGAGATCCAAATAGAAAAGGAGTTTTAGTGAGGAAAACTTTGAGAAATGGAAGAAGATTAAAGAAAAGAAGAGTAAAAAGTGAATAAAGGAGTGTTAGAAGGTTTAAATTGGCATAAAGGAGGTAGGAAATAGTCAAAAAATGGCTAAAGGTGCATTAAATAAGAAGATGCACTATTTGGTAATCAAATGGTTATTGCATAATGGTTACAGCTAAGTTACACCCGTTACTTATACGTCACAACTGTAAAGTACAAATTTTTTAAATAATGGATAAAAAGTTCTTAGAAAGGAGCAAGGATAATGGTCATGACTTTTGTTGGACTAGGTTGATTTAACCTAAGTCATGAACCTTTTTTTATCTTGACAATAGAGATTGATCAATTCTAATACTTCTGTTTAATGTTGTTTTGTAGATTATAAGTTAGAATTTTCCATTGAAAGCTGGATGGAGTTCAAATTCTCCAACTCAGTCACAAAGTAGAATCGAAAGTGGGTCAATATAGGTTAGTTTTTCAGGCTTTTGGTGATCCCCACTTGATTACCTTTGAATACATTTCCTCCCTTTTTAATCTTCAAGTCAGAGAAAATATCCCTTTCATTATCTACGCTCTTAATGTCATCTATTTCGAATTTTGGTCGAAAATTTCTATTAAAACCAAACACAACTCGAAAACCTCATTAGCCAAATACATAAAAACCCTACCTCTTTGGGTACTCCATCGTATTATCACTTTTTTCGTCAATGATAGAGGTGATGGGAAATAAAAAGTATTGCAAAAAGACTTGGCCTTCCTATTCTGCCTTGTCAAGCACAAACCCATTCAAACAAGTCGATATCTTATGGATCAATTGATCCACATAAGCACCAAGCCGAAAAGTCAATTTCTTCTTCTATCTCATATCACAACCATCTACCATTTTATAGGAGCTCTTAATGAGGACAATGAAAAGCTCCTCACTAAGAAACTTCTACCATCCCAGAATTTTCTTGATCTTACCTACCTAATCAACGCCAAAGCCATTCACTCATATATATATGCCTATACCTTGGGTACATTTGGGGCTAAAAAGATGGAATCCTCCTAAGCCACTAAAAGGAAGAGGCTCATTATTGAAGAAGGAGTCCTACTAATCCCTCTTTAACCTACGCCTACAATAAAACTATCTCTTGCCACCATCAACAACAAATTGGACAAGATGATAAGGATGATGAAGAGGAGATTCCTTTTTCTTTCACATCTTCATAGTGATATGGTGGACTTGTAAGAGAAGTTGGGAGTTCTTTCTTGCCATCTTCTAGACTTTACTGAATTTGAAGATACTCAAGAAGAAGAAGTCCATGATGGAGTTAAGGATGGAGATAAAGCAGAACGTGGAGATAATGAAGAAGAAGAAGAAATTTCTAGAGATGATGATGATTCTCCTGCTTTCTAGTATATGATCTCTTTATATTTTTTCTTTTTGTTTTTCGAATGAAAAAATTGTGATCCCACAACTTGTTATGAATATACATAAAAAATGGTTGTTCTTTGACATTTTTTGTCTTATTTTGATTGCTTTATTTCACTTTGTTATGTATTTGCTCCCTATGAATACTTGTCTATTTATTTTTATGCAATTACTCTTTTCCCTTTACCCTCTTTTTGATCTTGCCAAAGGGGGAGAGAAAAAATCAAGAAAGAATCTAAGAGGGAGAGAAAATAATTTACAAGAAAATAACATAAGTTGAGGGGGGAGGGGGGCTTTATATTCATTCTTAGAAATTTAACTTTGATTAGTTGAATGTCATACTTAGAAAATTTCACTTTGATCTTTGTCTAGAAATTTTTAAGTATTCATTGAATCATTCACCATTCTAACTTCACCACTTCAGAACTCATGCATTTATTTTTCCATTAGGATCAATCCAAGTTGTCAAAATCATAAAGGGGGAGATTGTTGGACTAAGTTGATTTAACCTAAGTCATGAACCTCTTTTGAACTTGACAATAAAGATTGATCAATTCTAATACTTTCATTTAATGTTGTTCTGTAGATTATAAGTTAGAATTTTTCATTAGAAGTTAGATGGAGTTCAAAATCTCCAACCTTATAATGATCACTTGAATTCGCAATGTGTGTATTATAAATCGCGACTGCAAATCAGTCACAAGGAAGGATAAAGCTAGGACAAAAAGTGGTATCAGAGCCAAGTCTCACAAATGAACCTTAATTGGGTGAGGAAAGATCATGGCACAAGAGTGAATCCACTCATATCTCAAACCCTATTTTGATGGATCTGACTATACTTATTGAAAGTATAGGATGGAGATTTATCTTGATACAGATGTAGTGGATCTTTAGGATGTTGTACTTAAAGAATGGAAGCCACCCATCAAAGTAGTAGGTGGAAATGAAGAACTCATTCGAAGAGAAGAATGGGTTAAAGCCCATAGAAGGTCAAATGGCAAGAACAAGAGAGCCATCATAATTCTTCTAAGCTCTCTCTTAAGAGAAGAGATTGGAAGAGTATAACATTTTCAAACAGCTTATGCCAAAATGAAAGACCCTAGAAAACTATCATGAGGGCATATCACTTGTGAAATCAAGTAGGTTAAAAATGTATGTGACAAAATGTGAGCTCTTCATGATGAAAGACCATAAAAGCATCACTGAAATGACAAATAGACTTTCTATTATTACAAACATGAAGAAATTTAGAAGGACTCTTACCAACTATAAGGTAAATACTAAAATCCTTAAAAATCTTCTACTAGATAAATTTGGTGCAAAAGTATGCAATATTCAAGAGTCCAATCTGAAGATTTGGAAGGTTCCTACGGATGTTTTAATAGGCAAACTCTTAACTCGTGAGTTAGCCTTAAAAAAGGATGAGGAAATGAAGAAATCAAGGAGCCAAGGAGAAGAATTAGAAAAACTTAAAAGAAAAACCTTGGCACTCAAATCTTTAACCAAAGAGAAGGAAGTGGAAACTACCTCAAGTGAAGAAGAAAGTGACAAAAAAGAAGAAGAGCTAGCAATGCTCGCAAGAAGGACTAAAGAGCTCATTAGAAGAAGAAAAAAAAGAAGGAACTTCAAAAAGACAACTCATAATCCTAGAGAGAGAGATCAAATAAAGTTACTTGTTATGCGTTTGGCAAGCAAGGCCACATCAAATATGATTGTCCTAAGCTAAAGAAGAAGAAGAAGAAAGGGGACAAAGATAAGAGAAAAAACTTCAAGCCACTTGGGATGATAGATTAAGTGAGGATGAAGAGATTGCCAACATATGTTTCATGGCTCAAGAAGACTCTCCTAATGAGGTAAGCACTTCATCTCATTCTCATTCAGATTATGATAACATAGATGATGTAGATGAAGAGCTTATAGAAGCTCTTACTATGAGATGTGACAAGTATAAGTCATAAATGAAATCTTACAAGAAAAAATGTTCAAAATTAGAGGATGATTACAAATCCCTTAATGATCTTATAAGTGAATTGAGGACTTCAAATGAAGAACTCAAAAAATCAATGGAAAAAAATCTTTCCAAATCATCTTTATCATTAGCTTCATTAAGAAAAGAGAATGATTTTCTAAAGGAAGAAGTCATTGAGCTTAGAAGCTCTATCTCTAAATTTCATAAGGGTAAGGAAGCTTTGGATACACTCATAGTATCACAAAGGCCTCTCTTAATTAGGCATGGTCTAGGATTTAATGAAACCTCAACCTCTACATTTATACTCACTGCATTTGTTAGAGCAACAACACCTCAAACTTAAGTATTGAGGTCATTGGGAAGAGAGGTGCTCCTAGCACTAAGCCACCTATGCCTAATAACAAATGTAAGGCCCCCCAAGGCTTAAGAGCCAAGGCTCAAAAAGCAAATCATACTTATATATACAACAAGAAGCATGCACAAACACACAAACATAAAAAATTTTCTTCTACTTCTCATCACTCATGCAATTACATACATTCCCATAACCAAACTATGAGAAGGCCTCCTACTCATACTAAGATTGTACATAGGAGAAAGACTCACAAGTCTAAACTCCAATGTCATTATTGCATGAGGTATGGACATATTAATATTTATTGCTACATTGGGAAGGCTCACCTCAAATTGAAGGACCCTTAAATACCTAACCCCCTAAGACCCAAGTATGTTTGGGTACCTAAGAAAAAGTGATTTACTTGTATTGTGCAGGGATTTGTGGCAGCCACCAATAAATCAAGCAATTGACATATGGATAGTGGATGCTCTAAGCATATGACGGGCAATAAGTAGCTATTCATGGCATTGAAAGAAAAAGAAGGTGGAAGTGTCACATTTGGTAACAATGCCAAGGGTAAGGTAATTGGCATTGGAACCATTGGTAAGAATGGTTGTTTTTTTTATTGATAATGTTTTGTTAGTTAATGGCTTATAACATAATTTATTGAGTGTAAGTCAATTATGTGACAAAGGTAATAAAATCTTCTTTGATCCTAAAGAATGTTGAGTCACCACATTAGTGGATGATGAGGTTGTTTTCAAAGGTGAAAGGAAAGGCAATAACTACTCAATTGACTTAGACAATTTGGCTAACCAATCTTTTAAGTGTCTTATGTCTTTTAGTAATAAGGCTTGGTTATGGCATAAAAGGCTTGGACATACAAGCATAGATCTAATACAAAGCATATCAAAAGGAAAGCTAGTGAAAGGCTGTCCTAAGCTTAGTTTCACTAAAGACAAGACATGTGGTCTTTGCCAAATGAGGAAGCAACATCAAACCTCTTACAAAGCTAAAAAAGTTGTAAGTGCATCTAGACCCCTTCAACTAATTCATATGTACTTAATAAGACCTACTAGAAGTGCTAGCTTAGGTGGAAAATGTTATGCACTAGTCCTAGTTGATGATTATTCTAGGTTTTCTTGGGTGTCTTTTCTAGCTCATAAGAATGATACTTTTAATGCTTTCAAAAGCTTTGCAAAAAAAATTCAAAATGAAAAAGGTTACTTCATTTCTTCTATAAGAAGTGACCATGGAAAAGAATTTCAAAATGAGTCTTTTGAATCTTATTATTTGGAGAATGGAATTTTTCACAATTTTTCAACTCCTATAACACCATAACAAATTGGTGTTGTCGAGAGGAAAAATATAACACTAGTAAAAATGGCTAGAACTATGCACAATGAGTATTCTTTGCCTAATTACTTTTGGGCCAAAGCCATTAATACTTCGTGTTATATTGCAAATAGAGTTTTTAAAAGATCTACTCTCAATAAAACATCTTATAAGCTATGGAATGGTAGAAAACCCAAGATATCATACCTAAAAGTATTTGGATGTAAGTGTTATATATTGAATACCAAGGATAATCTTGGAAATTTTGATTCTAAGACCAATAAAGGTATATTCTTAGGTTATTCCACCTCTAATAAGGCTTAAAGAGTCTTTAATAAGAGTTTTATGGCAGTTAACGAGTCTATTAATGTTGTTTTTTATGAATCTAGTAAACTTGATCTTAGAAAAGGTATTTTTATTGATGTTCTTGTAGGTAACTTTGAAAAATTAGAGTTAGAAGACACTACAAGAAAAGAGGATAAAGATAAGGAAGGAGGTGAATCATCAAGAGTAGATGAGGAACCACAACATTAACAAGAAGTTGAGCCAAGTCAAGATCTACCCAAAGATTGGAGATTCTCCAAGGATCACCCTAAAGAATTGATTATTGGTGATACCTCTAAGAGTGTAAGTGCTAGATCTAAACTTAATCTTTTAGATAATAACCTTGCCTTTGTTTCTCAATTTGAGCCAAAATTAATTTATGAGGCTCTTGATGATGAAAATTAGGTGATTGCTATGTAAGAGGAATTCAACCGATTTGAGAGAAACAAGGTATGAGAACTTGTCCCTAGGCCCAAGGAACACCCTATTATTGGTAGCAAATGAGTGTTTAGGAACAAGTTAGATGATCAAGGTTTCATCACTAGGAATAAAGCTAGATTGGTTGCTAAGGGTTACAACCAAAAGGAATTTGTCCCCATTGCAAGATTAGAGGCCATTAGGATTCTTTTAGCCTTTGCATGCCATATGAATAACTCTTTCAAATGGATGTAAAAAGTGCATTTTTAAATCATGTAATTGAGGAGGAAGTTTATGTTGAACAACTTTCTGATTTTGAGTCTCATAATTTTTTTAATCATGTTTTTAAATTGAATAGAGCATTATATGGATTGAAACAAGCTCCAAGAGCTTGGTATGAAAGGCTTAGTTCATTTATTTTGAAAAATAATTTTGAAAAAGGAAAGGTGAACACTACATTATTTGTTAAATGGCACAAGCACGATACACTTATTGTACAAATTTATGTTGATGATATCATTTTTTGTGCTACTAATGAATCTCTTTGTGATGATTTTGCTAAGTGTATGACTAGGGAATTCAAAATGATCATGATGGAAAAGCTCAAGTTATTTCTTGGTCTACAAATCAAGCAAACCAGATAAGGAATCTTCATCAACTAAGCAAAAGACACAAAGGACATACTTAAGAAGTTTGGCATGGATAGTTGCAAAGTAGCAAAAACCCCCATGAGTGGTACCATCAAGTTGGACAAAGATGAATCGAGTAAGATGGTAGATGAAAAGAGATATCAAGGTATGATTAGATCTCTACTTTATCTAACTGCTTCTAAGCTTGATACTATGTTTAGTGTATGTATGTGTGCTAGGTTCCAATCTTCTCCTAAATAATCACATTTAAATGTTGTTAAAAGAATTTTCAAATATTTGCATGGCATATTAAACTTAGGTTTATGGTATCCTAGGGACTCATTTTTAGTCTCATGGGTTATTCGAATGTGGATTATGTAAGTAATCTTTTAGATAGAAAGAGCACTTCTGGAACTTGCCAATTTATAGGAGAATGTATAGTATCTTGGTTTGCCAAAAAGCAAGTTTCGGTTGCCTTATCCACTGCGGACGCTGAGTATATAGCTGCAGATTATTGTTACACCTAAGTCCTTTGGATGAAACAATAATTAAAGGATTTTAACAAAGTGATTGATCACATTCCCATTAAATGTGATAACACTAGTGCTATCAATCCCTCTAAGAATCCCATGCAACACTTTAGGAGTAAACACATAGACATTAGACATCATTTTCTTAGAAATTGTGTCCAAAAGGGTGATGTTGTGTTAGAATTTATTGACATAAATTATCAGCTTGTAGATATTTTCACTAAACCTCTCAATGAAGAAAGATTAAACTTCATTAAGAGAGAATTGGAAATGTTTAATGGAAGCTCCCTAAAGTGAAAATTTTGATCTTATGTATTGATTGTTTTTGATACTTGATTTTAAGATGTCTTAATTTTAATTGCAAATGTGCTTTTTTTGTGACATATTACAATAAATTAAGCATCAACAAGTGGATCATAACTTTGAATTTTTTAAAAACTTAATTCTCCTTCTTATCCTTGATGCCTCGTAATTCGAGGTCGTCATCCATTGTTCATGGTCGTAAATTAACGTTCCATGTCAATCGGCTAACAAATGTCAATTAGCGGCCCCAACAATCACTCTTCACTACAAATTTGGTCAAGATTTCAAATTTTTTACTATTGAACATGTGTATTCCTGAGAAATTTTTGTTCGTTACTAATATTTTTCAAAAATCACGATCGCGATTCCTGAATTCATGGATAAGAATTTGAGTAACTGCCAAACCATTAAATGATTTGACTGCCAACCATTTCTATCTCTTCATAAATCCATTTCTAGTCATTTCTAGCCGTCTACAGAGTCTTCAAATGGCTATAAATACCCCCTCCAAATAATAACCATCCTCATTTTATCTAATTCTTATCATTTCTCTCTTCCAAATTCTTCAAATTCTCAAATCTCTCAAATCTTCTCCAATGGGTCCCAAGAAAATTTCCAAAGCAGAAAAAGGCAAGGTCATTGCTCAACCCTCTGCTTGTCCAACACTTCATCTCATGAAGGGCATTGCCAAGGAGGAAAAGGAATGCTACAAACCAAATTCCTCTAAAACTATCTTCCTAACAAAGTCCCTTCAACTTTCCTGCTAGAGACGCTTGGGCTTAACGAAGAAATTCATACATTCTTGTCGAACTTAGGTTGGATTGAGTTTCTCTTTTGAGGTGAACCAAGATATGAAAAAGTGGTCAGAGAGTTCATGTGCACGCTACAAATCAGTCATAAAGCAGAATCGAAAGCAGGTCAATATGTGTTAGTTTTTTGGGCTTTTGGTGATCCCAACTTTATTACCGTTGAACAACTTTCCTCCTTTTTTAATCTTCAAGTCAAGAAAATATCCCTTTCATTATCTCCACTCTTGACGTCATCTATTCTTAATTTTGGTAAAAAATTTCTATTGAAACTAAACACGACCCGAAAACCTCATTAGCCAAATACATAAAATCCTTACCTCTTTGGATACTTCATCATATCATTACCTTTTTCATTAATGCTAGAGGTGATGAGAATGAGAAAGTATTGCAAAAAGACTTAGCCTTCTTATTATGCCTTGTCAAGCAAAAACTCATTCAAACAGGTTGGTATCTTATAGATCAATTGATCCACATGAGCACGAAGCTGAAAAGCTAATTTCTTCTTTCATCTCATATCACAGCCATCTATCATTTTGTAGGGGCTCTTAATGAGGACAATGAAAAGTTTCTCACTAAGACACTTCTTCCATCCCAGAATTTTCTTGATCTTACCTACCTACTCAATGCCAAAGTTATTCACCCGGATAAATATGCCTATACCTTGGGTACATTTAGGGCTACAATGATGGAATCCTCCCAATCAACCAAAAGGAAAAGGCTCATTATTAAAGAAGGATCCTTACCAATCCCTCTTCAACCTAAGCCTACAGCAAAACTGTCTCTTGCCACCATCAACAACAAATTGGACAAGACGATGAGGATGATGAAGAGGAGATTCCTTTTTCTCTCACATATTTATAGTGACAAGGTGGAATTGTAAGAGAAGTTGGGAGTTCCTCCTTGCCATCTTTCTAACTTTATTGAGTTTGAGGATACTCAAGAAGAATAGGCCACGATGGAGTTGAGGATGGAGATGAAGCAAAAGGAGGAGATAATGAAGAAGAAGAACAAATTTTTGGAGATGATAATCATTCTCCTGCTTTTCAGTATAGGATCTCCTTTTTTTTTTTTTTTTTTGAATGAAAAAATTGTGATCCCACAACTTGTTATGAATATATATATAAATGTTTGTTCTTTGACATTTTCAGTCTTATTGTGATTGTTTTATTTCACTTTGTTATGTATTTGCTCCCTATGAATACTTGTCTATTTATTTTTATGCAATTGCTTTTTTCCCTTTACCTTCTTTTTTATTTTTCTAAAGGAGGAGAGAAAGAATAAAAAAAGAATCTAAGAGGGAGAGAAAATAATTTGCAAGAAAATAGCATAAGTTGAGAGAAAACTTTGTAGTCATTCTTAGAAATTTAACTTTGATTGGTTGAATGTCATACTTAGAAAATTTCACTTTGATCTTTCTTTAGAAATTTTTAATTATTCATTGAATCTTTCACCATTCCAACTTCACGACTTTAGAACTCATGCATTTATTTTTTCCTTAGGATCAATCTAAGTTGTCAAAATCAAAAAGGGGGAGATTGTTGGACTAATTTGATTTAACCTAAGTCATGAATCTCTTTTGATCTCAATAATAGAGATTGATCAATTATAATACTTTCATTTAGTGTTGTTCTGCAGATTATAAGTTAGAATTTTTCATTGGAAGTTGGATGGAGTTCAAAATCTCCCACCTTATAAAGATCACTCGAATTCGAGGTATGTGTATTATAAATCGCGATCGTGAATTAGTCATAAGGAAGGGTGAAGCTAGGCCAAAGAAATTCATGGACACCTTCACTGTCGTGACATATCCAAAGTTGGCAAAGCCTTAGTCACAGAAGAATTTGCAGTGTGACTCTTGAATCGCGACCGTGACTTTTATAGTGACAAACGAAGGAACCAAAGCCACAATCACAGCATGCTAAGTGTCCCAAGTGTCCGTTCAAAGACAAAAAATTGTGAGGTCAAAAATTCGGTAGCGACCGCGACTTAAGGAGTTGAAGTTTCCTCTTCAAACAGAGGAATTTACGGTCTCAGTCCCACTCAAGGCTTGGTTATCTCTGTACCGCAACCATTAAGAGTGGTTAGAATACAATGGCTATATTTTCCTGGATGACCAATGAAAAGCTGACACATGGACTAGCCGTTAGACACAAACGGGGTTTTCCACCGAAATTTTTGACTCCTTTATGGAAATTGGAAATTCGCGACCAAGAAAAGGCAGTAGCGACCACGACTTCACCCTGACAAGCATTTATGCTAAATCTGCCTAGCACATCTTAGAGATTTATTGATAGTTTTAGTCCAACATCTTTTTAGTGGATATGAGCTATAAATACTCCACCAAATAGATGTAAATGCAAGAGAATTCATTAATTTGTAACCATGTTCTTGCTAATTTGTTACTCATTATTTCAATTCTTATTTATGCTTTAGTGATTATTTGGTGTAAGCAATTAACATCATTATAAGAGATTTTAGTGTGAGCCTTGAAAACACTTGTAAGGGGTTTTAGTGTGAGCCTTGAAAACACTTGTGAGAGGTTTTTGTGTGAGCCTAAAAAACATAAGTTGTAAAAGTTTGGTGTGAGCTTGGAAACATCTTTTGAGTTGAGTGAAATACCCAATTATAGAGAATTAGGGAGTGGACGTAGGGCTGGTTAACACTCGAACTACTATAAACTCTTGTGTCTATTATTCGCTTCTTCTACTCAACTTCCTAAACACCTTATCCTTCATTTTATTTTTTGATTGAACACCAATTTAACCCCCCTTCTTTGTGCACTAGGCCAACAACTTTTGAAATTCAAAAATATAAAGGGGCGATCTTCATGTCGTGAGTGCAAATTGACTAAGGCTGAAATGTTAGAGAGGACTTGTAAGTAGCGACTATGAATCCCATTCTTAATCGCAAATTAGAAGCCACTTTAAAAACCTTTTTGAAATGAAATTTTAAGCATATAGCCTAGTACTATTGTGATCAATTTTATGTTTTTATGATCAATCCTTGCTATTAATCATAGTAAAGCTCAAATGCTTGAATTGACTCATATAACTCATCAAACTCAAGAAATACAAGATATCAAGTGTTAAACATATCAAACAAGTTACTAACTAATATCATATGCATACAAGGAGGTCAATTTTCACTTTAGGGAGCTCCTATCAAGCATCCCAAGTTCCCTTTTGATGTGGTTCATTCTTTCTTCATTAAGGTGTTTAGTAAAAATATCTATAAATTGGTGATTGGTGTCAATATACTCAAGCACCACATTACCATTTTGGACATGATCTCTGAGAAAATGATGTCTAATGTTAATATGCTTGCTTTTTGAATTTTGGATGGGATTTTTAGGAAGATTGATTATACTTATATTGTCACATTTGATGGGGATGTGATCAACATCCTTGCCAAAATACTTGAGTTATTGTTTCATCCAAGAACTTAGGTGCAGCAATAACCCGTTGTCACACATTCCACTTTTGCAATGGATAAGGCAACTGAAATTTGCTTCTTGCTAAACCAAGAAACCAAGCATTCACTAATAAATTGGCAAGTTTTAAAAGTGCTCTTCTTGTCTATTAAACTATCGACATAATCTGTATTTAAAAATCCAAGAAGACTAAAAGATTTATTTCTAGGATACCAAAGTCCTAAATGTAGAGTACCATGTAAGTACTTTAAAATCCTCTTAACGGTATATAAATATGATTCCTTAGGATAAGATTGAAATCTCGCATACAAACAAACACTAAACATACTATCAGGTCAAGAAACGGTAAGAAAGAGGAAAGAGCCAATCATACCTCTATACTTCTTTCCATCAATAGGCTTACTCGATTCATCTTTGTCTAGCTTTATTGATGCACTCATTGGGGTCTTAGCTATTTTGCATCCATCCATGCCAAACCTCTTAAGTAGTTCCTTTGTGTACCTGGCTTGGTTGATGAAGATGCCCTCTTCGATTTGACTAATTTGAAGATCTAGGAAGAACTTGAGCTCTTCCATCATTCACATATCAAATTCCCTAGTCATACACTTGGCAAACTTTTCACAAAGAGATTCATTAGTAGCACCACATATAATATCATCAACATAAATTTACACAATGAATGTATCCTTGTCATGATTTTTCACAAATAATGTTGTGTTGACCTTGCCTTTTTCAAATTCATTTTGTAAAATAAATGAACTAAGCCTTTCATACCAAACTCTTGATGCTTGTTTCAAACCATATAAGGTCTTAGTTAATTTGAAAACATGATTTAGGAACTCATGATACTCAAAACCTAGAGGTTGTTTAATATAAACTTCCTCCTTAATGAAATCATTCAAAAATGCACTTTTCACATCCATTTGAAAAAGTTTAAAGTTTATATGACATGGAAATTCTATAAGAATTCTAATGACCTCTAATCTTACTATATAGGCAAATATTTCATCATACTCAATGCCTTTTTCTTAGTTGTAACCTTTAGCAATCAATCTAGCTTTATTTCTTGTGATGAAACCTTACTCATCTAGCTTGTGCCTAAACACATATTTGCAACCAACAACCGGATGTTCCTTAGGTCTAGCAATAAGTTTCCAAACTTTGTGTCTCTCAAATTGGTTGAGTTTCTCTTGTATAACAATCACCTAACTCTCATCATCAAGAGCTTCATCAATTGACTATGCCTCAATTTGAGATATAAAAGTAAGAATATTATGTAAAACATGTAATTAAACTTTAGTACTTACTTATTTGGATGTCTCATAAATGATAAGATCCTTTGGGTGATCCTTGAAGTATCTCTAATCATTAAAGAGTTCTTGAGCTTAGTTCTCTTCTTGTTGTGGTTGATCTTGCTCTTTCTTTTGTGGTGGCTCATTGTGAGTGCCTCGTTTGGTTTTCGCTTGAAAAAGTGGAATCTTGCTTACGACTCCATCTTTTTATCAATCAATAGAAGATCGAAAAAATGAGGATTTTTACATTGGTAATTAGCTGAAGATGTTGTGCATATTTAGATCAACAGGGGATCCTTTTAAGCCTTGCACAATTCAAGCCTTTAATCCAAAATGAAGGTCATTAAGGGACCAAATACTAGACAATACATTGGTACCATCCCTAGAAAATGTGGAGTCATCACCTAACTTTGGTTAGGATAAGAATCTAGTAAAGGCTAAAATTGAACCTAATTTAAGTCAATTAAAAGGCCCATTTCATCTTTACCCTATTAGAGATCGGGTTTGAAATTGGATAAACATGGGGAAGAGATTAGGCACTCCCAAATCATTTGGATATTAGGATATAGCTTTCAAGCATCTTTGGTTCACTTTTAACATTTTAACCTAATTATTGATTAGTTTGATAAAAGACCTTAAGCATACATTTAAATCAATCAAAACATTCCATTAACTTATGCATCAAGGTATAGGGATCATCACACATATTCATACATTCATCCACATCAAGCATAATCAAAGAGGAATGGGGGCATATGACATGGCATAAAAATTAGCATGCATTTTTATCCATCCCTTCATATATAACCATCTATAGTTTTGGTAAGATGATAATTAAGATCAAATTCAAAGACTAACTCAAGTAATAACACCAACACCTAAAAAAAGAACAAGTTAGTAGGTGAAATGAACATAAAGCAAACCAAATATACTTAAAACATAATAAAAGAATATAACACATATTATCACCTCTCCCATGTAAAAGGTGCCTAAGAAAGCAGTTATGTCCACAATAAATATACTTCTATATCACAAATCAGTAAGTAAACATAATATAAATGCATGGATCATGAACATGTAAAAGGTAAACAAACAATACAAGGCTTTTAGAGAATGTTTAATGGCTTAAAAGTTAAAGGTCATCACAATAAGGGCCTAGGATTAATGAATCGTCTCCTTATATAGCTCTAAAAGAGCATGGCATCCATATGTACCACTAACCATGTAGGTTTAGCATACAACACAATAAAAAAGGAGACTGAAGGCTAAAACACTATTCACATATTTTAATCATAGATACAAACGCAAGATAAGCCTTAAGATCTTAGGAACCATAAGTTCTTTACTTGCTCACTGTCTTAAAGTGGTTAAAACAGTGTCAAAATCTTCACTAAACCAACATGAAAGAACATGAACACTAAGACTAAATGAACTATATAAAAAGCCACTTCACAACCCATCAAAATTCCATTTTGAAATGAATAAAGGTATTTAGCTATCTATCCTTACCTTATTCTATCACTAGAGTGATAAAAAAAAAAAAAAACATAAAAGATTGCCTTGATAAAAGAAACCCAAATGAAAAAGGAAGGGTTTTGTATTGTGCCTAAGAAACCATGGTTATATAGCCCACTAATAGGGTTGTACAATCTAGATGGTGGATTGTATAACCTATAATAAGGTTATACAACCCTCAAATTTTGGGTTTTTGAAAGACAAAAAGAAAAAGAAAGATAAGGAAGAAGAAAGTATAAAGGGGTTATGGATGCCTTATGGTGAAATCCTTACCCTTAGAGGCATACAAGTTCAATACTTTCCTCTAAAATTTTTAGGGAATACACAAAAAATAAAGAGATTAAGTCTAGTTCTACCTTAGGAGTGAGTGGAGTGGGTTAAGGTTTAAGGTTTAAGGTTTTTATGTTAAAGATGTTTTGAGAAGTAATTTTGCCAGAGTAACCTTAAGGTTTCCAAGCCTCTTCTCTCTCTTCAAATGGGACGAGTATTTATAGGTGTTAGTGAGTGCACCAGAGCCTAAAATGGTTATAGTTAGACCATGGATGCAACCAATCATAGAGAAAGAGATAAACCTTCTAGAACTAGGGCTTGCATATAGGCTGTAAAGCCAAGCATGGATTGTACATCCATCTATCAGGGTTGTACAGCCCTAGGGTTTAAGGGGGGAACTAGTTCTAGAAGTTTCTAGTGGCTAGCGTTTAGGAGGGGGTTGTAAAACCTTAGTGGTGGGCTGTATAGCCCTCTTTAGAGGTTGTACAACTCTAGTAGTCTAAGCTGGTGGCCTGGTTATTGGTGTTGGGCTTTTCATCTTAACCTTAGTTTTAGGCTTATCTTAGTTTTCCTAAGACTTTTATCTCTTTCTTTGGCAATTTCCCTTGTATTTTGGGGATCGGTCTTTGTATTTAGAGGTCTAAAATCTGATGCTTAAAAAAGTCCAGAATCTGATGCTTACACTCATCATCCTCCAAATCAATCACATTTTTCCTTGGGTGTTGAGTTTATCTCCAACTTCTCAAAGTCACCTACAAGATCATTAACAAGAGAACCTTTTCCAAGATCAAGTTTGCTAGACTCATCAAATACAATATTCATAAACTTTTCAACCATCATGGACTTTTTGTTAGAGACCCTATAAGCTTTGCTAATGGTGGAAGGAAAAATATCCTCATCAATTTTTTAGGTAAATTTTCTAAGGTTTTCTTTGGTATTAAGAATGTAGAATCTACAACCAAATACTCTAAGGTATGAAATCTTGGATTTTCTTCCATTCCGTAGGTTATAAGAAGTTTTAGTTAGAATGGGTCTTTTGAAACATGATTTGTAATATAACATGTGGTATTGATGGCTTCAGCCCAAAAGTAATTAGGTAAAGGATACTCATTACGCATAGTTCTAGCCATCTCTACCAATGTTCTATTTTTCTTTTTACAACACTATGTTGTTATGGTGTTCTAGGAGTAGAAAAGTTATGAGAAATCTCATTCTCCAAGTAATAATTTCAAAAGTTTCATTTTGAAATTTCTTTACATGGTCATTTCTAATAAAAGAGATGAAATAACCTTTTTTCATTTTGAACTCTTTTGGCAAAACTTTTGAAAGCATCAAAGGTGTCATTTTTATAAGCAAGGAAGGAGACCCAATTGAATGTAGAGTAATCAGCAATAAGCATAAATGCATAAGGTTTTCTACCCAAACTAGCATTCCTAATAGATCTAACTAGGTCCATATGAATGAGTTGAAGAGGCTTTGAGGTACTTATAACATTTTTTGCCTTATAGAATGCTTTATGTTACTTCCCCATTTAACAAGGTCCACATGTTTTGTCCTTTGTGAACTTGAGCTTTAAAGACCTTCTACTAGCTCTCCTTTTGATAGATGTTGTAGAAGCTCTATGCTAGTATGTCTAAGTCTCCTATGCCAAAACCAAGACTCATTGCTAATAGAAATAAGACACTTAAAGGATTGATTAGCCAAATTATTTAAGTCAATTAGTAAGGTATTGCCTTTCCTTTCATCCTTAAATATTACCTTTTTATCCACCAAGGTAGTAACTCATCATTCTCTAAGATCAAACATGACTTTGTTACCTTTATCACATAATTGACTTACACTCGATAGATTATGCTTCAATCCATCAACTAAAAGCACATTGTCAATAAGAGAGAAAGTAACCTTTCTTACTAATGATCCCAATGCCAATTACCTTACTTTTTCCATTGTTTCTAAATGTAACATTCCTACCATCCTTTTTTTTAATAGCTATGAATAACTTCTTATTTTCAGTCATATTTTTTGAGCACCCACTATCTACATGTCAATCATTGTCTACCTTAGTAGCTTCCAAGCATTCTTTATGTATGTTGTCCTTTTGAGCCATAAAGTAAAAGTTTGCAACCTCTTCTTCTTCATCTTCCTCACTTGAATCATCATCCCATATAGCTTTGAAGCTCTTCTTTTTCTCCTTATCCCACTTATGTTTCTTTTTAAGCTTAGGACATTCAAATTTTAAGTAACCTTGCTTTTCACATTTAAAGAAGTCGCCTCATTCTTCTTCTCTTTGGAGTAGGGTGATGATGATGCTTTCTTAAGGATCTCTCTTTCTTTTCTTCTCTTTGTGAGCTCTTTAGACCTCTTTGAAAGCATTGTAAGTTCTTCTTCCTCTTTTTCACTTTCATCACTATTGCTAGTGTTTTCACCACTTCTTTATCCTTGCTAGATTTTAGAACAAGAGTCTTCTTCTTTACTTTTTCATTCTTGTCTCCTTGTCCCTTCAACTTTTTCATTTCCTCATCCTTCTTTATGGCTTTCTCATGAGTAAGTAGTTTGCTAATGAGGACATTCATTTATACCTTTCTAATCTTCGTATTAGATTATAGTATACTACAAACTCTGTCTAAACATTTCAAGAGGAAGAGATTTAAGTATTTTAGTCTTTACGTCATTATTTATAAGAATCTTTCCAAACTTCTTCATATTTGTGACAATGGAGAGGAGTTTATTTGTCATATCAATGATGCTTTCATTTTCCTTCATCATGAAGAGCTCACTTCATCACGTACATCTCTAACCTACTAGATTTCATAAGAGTTGTGCCCTCATGGTAGTTTTCCAAGGCCTTCCATATCCCATATGTAGTTAGGCAATATTGAACTCTATTAATCTCTTCTCTTGATATTGAGCTTAGTAGAATAGTCATTGCCCTTTTGTTCTTACTATTGAATTTTCTATGAGCCTTCACACATTTTTCCCTTGGAATCAACTCTTCAGTACCATCAACCACCTTAATTGGTGGCTTCCATTCCCTAACCACAACATCCCATAAATCCACTACATCACCATCTAGGTAGATCTTCATTTTATACTTCTAATGAGTATAGTCGAATCCATTAAAGAAAGGCTCAAGGTGAGTGTGGATTCTTTCTTGTGCCATGATGTTTCCTCACAAAATTAAGGCTTCAATTGAGGTCTGGCTCTGATACCACTTATTGGCCCTTGTGCACCAAGAAGGGGGTTTGAATTGGTGAAAAATTTAAATTTTGGAGGGAAGGTTAAAGATGCAAGCTTAGAAGAAAGAGTAGAAGAAAGACATAAGAGTTTATAATGGTTCGAGTGTTAACAAACCTTACATCCACTCTTCAATTCTTCCAATTCGGTATCTACTAAAACTAAATGGTATTTTACAAAAGCTTACACACAACCTTATACAAATGTTTTTCTCAAAGGCTTACACTCAAACCTATGTAAGAGTTTTTCTATAGCTCACTCTTAAACCCAATTCCAAAGGTGTTTATAGGCTTATAACAAACCTTGTACAACTCAAATACGTAAAGTAAAAAAGAGTTAGAGTGTGTGTGTTGAGAAACAAATTTGTAAGATTTTGGCCTTAGTAAGTGTTATTCTCTTATATTTATGTCCATTTGGTGGAGTATTTATAAGTTACTCTCATCAAAGAGACGTTATTAACAAAACTATCTCCATATCTCAAAAGTTAATGACAAAATCCAGCATTTAATGCTTATTAAACAAAAGACATGGTCAAAATTTGAAGTCATGATCACGGTATTCATAGTAGCCCTAAATTTGACCTTTTTATGGTTACGAACTCTAATTATATCTAACAGCTAGTACACGTGGCACTCCACTATTTGCTCATCCAAAAATGTAGTCATTTGATCCCTATAAAGGAAAGGTTGCAGTCATGATAGGAGAGGTTGGCTATGACTTCCACTGTAAATCAATAACAATTTTGCTTGTAATAGATCACAGTCACTGCTAAGGATTCGTTGATGTGATTTTTTATTTTCCAATTGGTACCTTGACACGTGGCATTGTTTGATTGAAGGTCTAAAGTCCCTCCAATTACGTTTAAAGATCATGGTCGTGACTGGCTTTTTGAATCCATCGTGAAACAGACTGTCCAGAATGGACACCAACAATCTTGAGATAACAGTCGCAACTTCTCAATCACAGTCGCAATTTAGAGGGCATTTTCCACTCTTTGAGTTACTTGCTTCCATTCAACTTCCAATGAGTTCCTCACTAAAATTATGCAAGAACAACACTTAAAATTGACATTAGTACCTTTCAATCTATATTGTCAATATCAAAAGAGAGTTTTGATTTAGATTTAGCCAACCTAGTCCAACACGATTATTAATTTTTATTCGGTCCTAATAACCGAACCAAACATATTCAAACTAGATTCATCTAAACCATATCCATACCCGATTATATATATATAT
>CATIWR010186980.1:0-95366 GCA_949677035.1 Omphalea diandra
AACTTTTTCAGCTCCTGTCCAACCTCCTCCAGCAAGTGGGTTTCATTTCAATTTCACATTGCTCTGATTTTCTTCATTCATCTGTTATTCTTATTCTCAATATTACACTCTAAGCTTGATTTGGTTTAGGGTAAAAAATGGTGATGGTGGTGAGGAGAAGGAAAGTAAAGAAGATAGAAGAAGTTGTTATTAAATTGTAATTAAAGATTTTATAAATAATAATTTTTTTTCCAGTTGCTGACGGTATTTTTTCCCCCTCAAATTGGATGATAGAGCTATTCGTTAATGAAACTTAATGTTGACGATAATTCAATTAGATTTTAAAAATAAAAGGACTGATTAGTTAATTATGCCAAATAAAAAAGACTAAATAATAACTTTTCCTTTTAAAACGATACACATGACGACCTTTTTAGCGCCCTTCAAGACATTATGCGTTCACTAATTTACCTTTCTATTTTCCTCATCTGTTTGTTCTGCCCGCGTGAATGTTTTCCCTAAACTGTCCTTCAGCGTCCTTTTTATATTTCTTTTATTTGATCAGTTAAAGATTGGTCGTGTCAAATGAAATGCTAAACACTTTTCTCTAAACTGTCCCTCACCCCGCTTTTCAATTTCTTTTATTTGATGAATCGTAAAATTGTCACATCAATTGTGGTCGAAGCGAACAGAGAATTAGGAACAAAAAATAACACATGTAAGTTAATAATACATATATCCACTGCCACAATAAATTCTCCCTGCCTCTGCAACTAGAATGTCAAAAAGTATCCACAAGCGTATGACTGCGACCACATGCCACGAACAATCATACTTTATTATGCAGAAGCACATTGACACCTTATTTGAATGGTTACATTAGGCTGCATGTTGTGTTGTTTCAGCTAAATTTTACTATAACAGTTGTTATGTATTCCAACACCAGATTAGGGATTGAACCCTTGTTATCTGCTGAAAAAAATTGTGAAAAGAAACTCAACAATGGCGGAGTAAAATTTAACAGTAATTTCACTACACAAGTGAAGCTCGCAACTTTACACTACTCCTTCATCCATTGTAAAACCCAAGTCTTCGAGCCATTATTGCCGTGGATAAATTAAACAGCATTTAGGAAGAGGCTGCTTTCTTGCAGTAGCTTTCAAGCCATTCCATTGTAACACTCTTTGGCCTCTCAAGCGGTAATCCAAGAGCTCGATCCCATATTAGCTGGACAAACAAAAAAATATTTCAGATAAATACAATAAGTTTATCAAAAAAGAAACTACAGTAAAAGAAAAACAATAACATATCAAACCTGGGAGCAAATGCCAATACTCCTTGATACACCAAAAAGAACAGTAAAGTACCTGTCCAAAGTCAATTATAAAGAATGTTATTTCATTCATTTTAGTAGTAAAACAGCTCAGCCTAAAGAATTACCACAATCTTTCAAGAGATCAAATAGAGACAATACCTAGCTTCAGTTAAACCATAATAGTTCAGCAATACCCCACTGTGCGCATCAACATTGGGCCACGGGTTTTTAACCTGCAAGATCCCAAAATCCGCATGAAGATCAGGCACAGAACCCATTTTGGACTATGGATTGATTGCACGAGAACTCAGAGTATAAGAATGTAGTTACACTTGGACCTATGTCTAAGTTTCAATCTTAGTCTTAGCGACATGCTCATAATTCTTCAAAATGGTTTATGTTTAAAACAATAGAATAAACTAACTCACCTTGCCTAGCTCAGTAAGGATTGGAGGCACAACTTCATACAGTTTAGATACCTGGAGTCAAATAAAAATTAGCTTATCAAGGAATTAAGTACAAGTACAAAAAAGATGGCAAAGACGCAATTTGTCATTAATGTTCGGTATTCAGAACACGGTAACAACCAGCTGGAACAGTGGATCATCAGGTAAATGCTTCAATGCAAACTCCCTTTGGCAAGTGTATCTTGGATCTGTTTTACGTAGAACTCCATGACCAAATCCAGGAATAACCTGCAAATTAGAGAAGAAATTCATCAGTCGCTATTATAAAAAAGCAAAAATAAACCTTTAACTTAACTTCGGCATGCAATAAGTTACCTGCCCACTACTCAATGTCTTCCAGACATAGTCTTTCAGTTGTTCGTTAGTTATATTCTCTCCACACTCGTCCACCACAGATTTGATCCAAAGCAGTACTTCCTGAAAAATCAAAATTTTGCACACATTAAGACCATAAATGATATCGAATACTGATAGACAAATGCATAGTAATGCAACCGTTCAAAAACAACAGGGTAGGGAAAAAAGTGAATATAAGGAAAAACTGGGAGGGGGTGAAAAAGGACTCACTACTGGATTATATAGTTTGATAATAGAATATCATCAACTTCGGCTAAATGCTTAACAACTTAAAGTAGAGAGAAATTTTTTCACTATAAATTCTTTATTACTGCAATGAGGAGACGAGAACCTAGTGCCATATTACTGAACTTATATTTGTTAAAGGATAAGTGATCTAGTCTTCTAGTTACATTAACGTATGATTAAGCAGAGAGAGAAAGTGAGAGCTAACATATGGACTAAACAAGATCAGTTGATGCAGCACAAGATTCATTACCTGATTAGCCAATCCATGAAGTGGCCCAGCCAAACCATTCAATGCAGCCGCAAATGAAAGATAAGGATCTGAAAGTGCACTAGCAACCTGAACAAGATAACATTGACAGAGTGTACATCAGTATCTAACCAGATGAGCTGTTTCTTACAAACCTCTATCCTCAATGAGAAAAAGAATGAAAGTCCAAACTACATATTAGAAAACAAGAAGTTATACGAGTAATTATTTTATTAAAGATTTATCCACTCACCAGGTGACCAGTATGAGCACTGACATTGCCACCTTCATGATCACTGCATCAAATCATTAAAAGAGGATAAATGAGTGTAACTTTTATGTCTATGATATAGTTTGTGAAAAACAAGTGTACATCCTTTAAACAAATTGCCATACTATAATTTGTTATTTGGGGAGAATAATGTAACAGACCTATGGATTGTAACATAAAGCCTCATAAGTTCTTGCATCTGGGGGTTATCAAATCCCAACATATGTGAAAAGTTTCCTCCATAGTCAAGGGAGTCGTCCATAGGAATAATTTTCCCATCTTTGTATATCCTGTCGCAAATAATCTTGTTAGAAGTGCAGAAAAAGTATATCAGAGATGAACCTGAGAGAGTTGAAAGACTAACAATCAGAAATACGAGATAGATTGATAGACATATAGAAAGAGATGTCAATGCATGTTCATAATATTCAAAACAGCTGCTTACTGAAAAACATGGATATGCAAAGCTGATATAAAATCAAAATAAAAATCAATACTAGCCTTTACAGAACAATAAATATTTTTGTCACCCTAGATTCTACATCATGACAAAATCTGCAAAGTCTGCAATGAGCCTAAATGTGCATGGTTGAATGTTGAATAAAATGCTCACTGACCTCCGATAGACATATGAAGCCACTATGGGCACACGGGCAATCAGATTGAGAGAATCCTCATAAGCGGGCTCCCAATACCTAGAAGTTCTATCATGTTATGCTGTTGACATTACAAATGGAAAATTACAAGAACAAACTCATCCTTGGAAACCTTACTTTGATTTGTGAATTCCTTTTTCATATGCTTTCTGAAATTCACTTTGTACCTGAAAGAAATTAAAATTCTTGACTTCATATCAGCATTAAAAAAACAAAAAACTAGACCACTCAGTATATCTAATATTTATCCAACAGATTTAATGGTTTTACTACATGCATAGGATAATCTATAGAGGGAGGAAAAATCTTTTGGTTATAGTATTGGTTGTAACCCTTTTGCCTCTATTACAAAGAGGAGAGATCCATTTATTTATAGTTTCTCTCTCATTAAGTTGGTCAGTAGCTCCAACCACCATAACTAATGTAATTCAAAGATAAAAAAAAGTAAATATTGGACAATTTCGTAAGATGGCAGACTGGTAATGGTCTTAGTCACAACCTCTAGTCCTTGAAACGAGTCATCTGGAGTCCACTCTTAAAAACAACAATACAAGGGGTGCACTCTTATCCCAAATACTCAATATAACATTCAGTTACACCCAGCTCTCATTTCAAAGTTTTAATTTTACTTTCACAGGATCCAAACTATGCATGTACCACTTAAATAAATAAATGGTTATACAAGTGGGAGCAAAACCAAAAATATGAAGTCATATCAATTATACATGACCATGCCTGTTTTGGCACACGTAAACTAAAGAAAGAAAGAAAGAAAGAAAGGGGAGAAAAAGAAAGTTAACAGCTTATAACAACATATATGACCAAAGATATTATGTTTCCAAAATTTCCCCTACTTGAAGGGCCATAACACCAGATGCAAGCTGAGTCATTGGATGAGCTGTAACAGGTAAAGCATCAATAGCCTTATACACATAATCTGCAAAGAAAAAGGATGAGAGTCATTTCAGGTCAATTGATTGAAAAACTACAAACCACTTGGTGAATTAGATTTGAAGCTCAAGGATTAAATGAACAAGGGAACTCAAAACTGAGATTCTCATGTAGTCATTTATGTCATGTGATGAATTGAACACCTTCCTTACAGTCAACTACATTTAACAAGACAAACTGCAACAACAAGCACTCCAAACTAAGAATACAACTACTGAACAGTTCATAAGCAATATAACAAAGAAGCTAAGTTACAGACCTGGAACAGTGGCACGGTCACGTAATTCCTTTGACAAGGCATCAACTTGCTCTTTGCTTGGTGCCTAAAATAGAAACAAGTAAAAAAAAAGAAAAAAAAAGTGCTACCAAATGATACATGCTTGTTTCTCAAATGCAAAATGTGCACCTTTCCAGTTAAAAGAAGCCAGAGAAGGCCTTCAGGTAAAGGTTCTCCACCGGGCTTTGCACCTGGTAACACTTTTTGGCATTCAGGAATTGAGAGACCCCTAAAGCGAATTCCCTGGGAAACAGTAAAGCACCTTTCAGGTCAACAAGAATAAAAAACTTCCTTGATGATTATGAATTGATAAGAAAATGCAAAGTACATAAATAATTCATGACATTCCAAGATTGATTAGTTCATGACATTTCAAGATTGATTAGTGAATAAATGAGCATCCTACCTCCTCTGGATCAAGCAAGGAGGTTTCCCATAGCAGTCCTGTCATTCCTCTCATCCCACCAAGTACCTTCCCAAATTTAATGCACAAACATTTCAGTAAGAACTTAGACAATAAAATGAGATGTTCAAAGACTAGTTAAGACCAAAAAAAGAAAAAACTAACAACTTGCTTCAGCTGATGATCTAGAAACGATAAAAAACAAAAAACATAGAGAGAAGTGAAAATCAAATTTACCATGTCAACAGTAATATTTCCCAATTGAACTTTTCCATGTTGCGCCTTCAGTTTCTTGAGGCGCTCCTAGAAGCAAACAAAATGGAAAAAGTTTTTGTAAGAATCACAGAGCATTCCCAGAGTAAGTTAAGAAAGGCGGTAATAGTAATACGCACTTGTTGCTCTGGGATTAATTCCTTCAGCTGAGAGTGAAGATCCTACACATCCAAAAGAAAGAATGAAAAAGGTATAAAAATGTCCATTAACAAAACATCAAGTAAGTAGACAGAAATATGGTATTAAAATCCATATAGAAGATATTGATGTAAATAAAGATCTGAGACAACATTAAATGAACGCATCTTCTCGCTTAAGCGATTGCAAAATGCACAAGTGAATAGTATGGAGCAAACAGCTAGGACTTCAAACGTTAGGAAACAATGTTATCTGCTTCTTCTAATTAGAGCAGTTATAGGACTTACGAGTAATCAGAGCAGAAAGCAATATCGACAAAGCGCATATATATATACATAAAATAATAAGGCAAAGAAGATCGCGAGAAATTTACAAGATCAGAGGAGGTTTGCGTCTGAAGCCATCTCACGGAATTGCTAAGATTAGGCTGCTGAACCTGTTACCATTATTACATTACATGACATTTCAAAAAAAAAATAAAAATCAGTCAGTTCTTCCTTTTATCGAACCACCACGAAAAACAAAGAAAGAAAGAGAGCTTACAACACGAGAACGAAGCCGGGCAAGAAGAGAAACGCTTCGAAAGAACACCATCGCTTTATTCACTCATTCACACTGCAAAACTATCAATATGCGCAATTAAAATACGAAGTATTGATTATAGACCGCAATCCTTCAAATGAAAATGCGAAAACAGCTACAATAAAAAAAAAGAAAAAAAGAAAAGAAATTACAGAGAAACCGAATTATAGGAGAGATAAAAAGGAAGAAGAGGAAAAAGTCGTATTTAAGCACAAATGCTGCTTTAATTATTCATGGGCCTTTTTTATGGCCGACACTGAGACTTTGGTTTTTTTATTTTCCTTTCCTTTCTCAATGTTGACAAAACTACAGGTTTTTTATTCTCCATTGCTGCTGGCCATCCTTGATTAGGTTAGATAGCAAACCAATTGAAATCGTCGGTTTCATTAGGTGTATAAGTATCAGGCACCGGATTAGTTATTGGCCGAATAGTTTCACATTGAGAGTTCTTAATTTTCAATCAGTCAACAATAAATTTTTTAAAATAAAAATTGATAAAAAAATGTAAGAAATTTTTTTAAAGACTTTTATTGATCTTAGACTTAATTTTAAAGAATTAATTTATTTATAAGACCTATGCTTAGATATGTTAAGAAATGTAAACAATAGAATTAATATATATATATATATATATAATTTAAATAAATATGAAGTGTTTAATATAAATTGGATTCCAGAAGATAATAGATTTAGAAAAAAAATAATTTTTATATATTTAATTATTTTGATTTTAATTTTTTTAAAAAATTATTATTTAAATTAAGATTATCAATTAAATTTTGATTCAAGATTGTTATTTAGGGACTCAAACGGAATCGAATTTTAATCTATTTGATATAATTATGACCTGGCAAATTATTAATTTGTAGAGAAATTTGCTTATATTGAATATATAAACTGAATTAATGAGGTAAAAATGTGTATTAAATGAGAATACAAATATTTTTTTCATTTTAAAAAAATAGCAGTATTAAATTGAATTTTAGGCGAATCTAATTCAAGAACGGCCCTTCAGCTTAGATTAGGTTGTAAAGTTTTGACAAGTAGTTTATTCAATGTTCAAAGATTGTAAATCTGCTTCAATATTTTATGTTTCTTTTTGTTTTTCTGAATTGTCAACCATACTCCCTTTTCTTTATTTGGTCAAAAGGAAATTATAATAAAAGAAAAAAGATCCACGTAGAAAAGCGAGGGGAGAGGAGAACAATGCCCAGCTAAACAAAAACACTCCTCTGATGTATGCATCATACATTCATCTCATTTTGCAGGGAAGAGTATCATTGTATTTGTAGCGCAAAGAAAGCGATTATTAGGAGAAGCTGAAAATAATCAACTCAAAAAAAAAAAAAAAAAGCTGAATATTGTAGATATAGCCTCCTGCGTTTGGCTGCTGTACTTTGCAAAAGGTTAAGGCTCCAAAAGTTTGATTTTTTGTGTCAATGGTATTAGAAATTTCATTTTAATTGGCCACATTAACAAAAATATCCCTAAAGTAGGGAGATGGATGGGATTCTACCCTTGGCCTGCGCAGTGGGTTGATTCTCTATTGCCTCTTTCAAGTAATCATGAATGGCTCTGTTCTCAGACCCAGAATCATATCTCCCATATGTCAATAATCCTTCTCAATGCAAGAATCTTACCACAATGCAGTAAGAAATTCAGAAAACGGAAACAACATACAAATACAAGTTTAGAGAATCATAATAAGATTACTCCAATCTCTCAGCTGAGTGTGAAAGCCCAAAACATTCACATAATCCAAACTTAGCTTGGTTGGTTGTGTATATAACCAAAGACATTTGGATCATTGGTTCAACTCCTCCACCTATTTTAATATGACCAAAAAGAAAAAAACCCAAACCATTCTTAGTGCCTTGAAAACACAAAATTAAATTAAATAAACTAGAATTAGATTAAATTAAATAAATTAAAATTTGCATGAAAATACAAAATAACATAAATAAATAAGAGCATATTGCAAACCCATAGAGTGACTCATGCTAAAGTATTTTATTCAATTAACAAAATGTCTTCTATAAATATAATAATTTAATTACAAGATCAAGTTGAGTGGAGTCGAGTCGTGACGAATGTTAAAAAAAGCAACCAGGAGATGGGTACATGTTATATGGCATGGCTTGGCACGCCAGCAATTCCAAGGCTGACACAAATTCCCGCTGGCCCTCTGTGTAGTTTGTTCTTGCTTTTTTTAACAAGAAGACGACTGTAGAAAGTAAAGAAAGGTCGGCTATCATACCATACCATACCTGCCGTCTCCTCCTCCTCTGCAGTGTAAGTCAATCTATGACATGTTTGTCTTTTCCTTCTTTTAATCATCTAGCTTTTAAAGTTTTTGCCTTTTGTTTCTGTAATTTGCTATGCTTCAATTCACTATTATTATTCTTGTTTGAATTGAAACAATCAATCTTTTTGTTTTATTTCCCACTTCGGTGCTCTACACCTGTGATGAGGCGCTCTGTGTCCAAGTGTGTTAATTGGCATTTGGGATTCAGGAATTCCACTTCCTCTCTCGTATGTTTTATCTACACTTGCTTTTTTCTTGTATAAAATTGGCAGTCAAATCCTCCATAATAAGATGTGCGCTTCTGATTAGTAGTCAAGGAAACACTCATGGAAAATTTTTCTTCATAATTGATTTTTGTGATGCTTTTTCCAAATGGGATTATTCTGGAAACACGCGTTGAGGTTGTAATTTTGTGTTCTGCTACTTCCTTATAGCTTGCTGCTTTTCTCTTATTGAGGGATTATGATCTCGCCGAATCCTTTTATATTTCTTCAAATTTTCATTTGAAGAAAACAAATTCCCAATTCAAGCTGGACTCTTGGCATACACTATCTTCTAAATTCTAATGTAGTTATCAATATAAATCAGACTGTACAAATGTGTTTTTGATAGATCATGATTGTTGTTTCTATCACTTGTTATCAGTACATGCCCTAAGTGTCAGTTTAGTTCAATTTAATGTTTGATACAAAGTCCTTGTTTTCATGTTATAATGCTACAAGTGATTTGGAGTTTAGCATGCTAATCCTTCTGTATTTTTTTGCTGCTATCCGAGAGTTGTTATAACACCCAAGCAGGGTCCTTGTGTGGAGGTTTGATATGCTAATATTGTTCACACTTCATAGGCAGTTACATTCTGAAGTTCGATCCTCTTTTGCTATGGGAAATGGCAACTGCCAAGGTTTGAGTGGTGGTCATCTTGATGGATTCCTGCCAACGGCATATGGAACTTCTTGTGCTAAGCTGTCGGAAGATCCACCAAATACTAATTCTCTTTCTGATATGTTAATCGATTCATTTGGAAGAATGCACACTTACTTGAGGATCTCCTTGACAGAGCATTGCAACTTACGCTGTCAGTACTGTATGCCAGCTGAAGGTGTGGAACTCACTCCTAGCCCTCAATTACTCTCACAAAATGGGAGTGTTCGTTTGGCAAATCTCTTTGTCAGTTCTGGAGTGGATAAAATTCGTTTGACTGTTGGTGAGCCAACCATTAGAATGGATATTGACGAGATATGCTTACAGCTGTCTAACTTGATAGGACTTAAAACATTGGCCATGACTACCAATGGAATTACTCTTTCAAGGAAACTCCCAAAGCTGAAAGAATGTGGCCTTACTTCTGTAAATATTAGCTTAGATGCACTGGTCCCAGCTAAATTTGAATTGATGACGAGGCGTAAAGGGCATGAAAGCGTTATGGAGTCAATTAATGCTGCCATAGACTGTGGGTACAATCCTGTTAAAATATGCACATTCTTTGCAAATTTGAGCCTCTTTCCTTTTTTGTTTTAATTTTTTTCCATGTGTTATCACTGTTTCATTCATAAGATAAATCTTATATCCATTATATGTTTTCGGGGCCCCACCAGTGCAAGGCTAAAATGTCTGCCGCTATGTGCTGGTTGTTGTTAGGTGAATTGTGTTGTAATGCGTGGGTTCAATGATGATGAGATCCGTGATTTTGTGGAGTTGACACGCAACAAACTGGTTAATATCCGGTTCATTGAGTTCATGCCTTTTGATGGAAATGTCTGGAATGTTAAGAAACTTGTTTCCTGCTCGGAAATGTTTGATACAGTGGTAAGGTAGAACTCTGATAGCTGACCTTATGTGGATTCTTATGAATGTCTCCTCATAGGTTGTCTTGATAATGCCTTGTAATTGAACAGGCAAAAGTTCACAGAATTCAAGACACTTCAAGATCACCCAGCAGATACAGCTAAGAACCTCAAGATAGATGGGCATCTTGGTACTGTTTCTTTTATTACATCAATGACTGAGCATTTTTGTGCTGGTTGCAATAGATTGCGACTTTTAGCTGATGGAAACTTTAAAGTATGCCTCTTTGATCCTTCCGAGGTGAACCATCTCTAGCCTCTTATAGATTTGTTCACCTCTGCCATCAGACTAGATTTTATTGTTTAATTTTTTCTCTTCCGAGTTGCACAGCTGTTATTTTTTCATTTCATATATTGGTGCACTTTTGTTTTTTCTTTTTATTTTCTAAACTGTTTAACTTTTGAGTATATTCATGCTCATCTTAATGTTATTTTCTCCAATACATTGTCTCGAGTAGACTGCAATTTTTTTCAAATTTCGGAGTGTGGAGAACGAAGTTGATGTGCTCTTTAGGTTGCTGGTATTTGAACATATATTATTTTGACTTTGTTGGTATCCGTTTGATTGTATAGCTACAGATTTCATCATGTATTTTACAGTTCAAAATCTTATAATAGCTGCAATATTTTCCCATATTACAGTGCACATATAATTTATTTTGTGGTCGTGCTAAATTTCAATTTTATTGATTGGCTGTTTTGGGTCACATTGCCTGTGTTGTTCCTAGGTGGCTCAACCCTACAATCCTTTATTTTTTATCATCTTTATGTGAGTTCTAAACAATTAGCTAAAGAGCTTTCTTGAAGAATTATTGGCAAATGGAAAAGCAAGGGAAACAATTGATTGTGAAACTTTTGTATTTGAGAGAGGAATTGCACTTAAATAAATAGCTTCCAACGAAAAAAGGTCGAAGAGAGTCTAGTCATATCATAGATGGTTCTCACTTGGAGAGCATTTCATCATTTTGCAGAATGGTTTGATTTAATTATTAATTTGATTTTCCCTAGATTTTTGGCCTATCCTGTATCTTTATTTCTTCTACGTGTCCTTACTGTAATTCTTATTACTTCTTTGTCTTTGCAGGTTAGCTTAAGAGATCCCCTTCGTTGTGGTGCTGATGAGCATGAGCTGAGGGAAATCATTGGAGCAGCAGTATGCAGTTTGAATTCTGTCTGCTTTGTGTTTGTAGATAGAGTTGATAGAATTCAAACTTTGCTTTCTAATTGATGGTGTAGGTTGTGTTTTAGTTTGTTGGAATATCTCTTGTTTCTTTGAAGAGCAGTACGAAATAACCAGTCATTTTACCATCATGGCATCTCCCTCAAGTCACATGCAATATCATTTGGCTTGGATTTTAAGCTTTTGCTGCTTGCCCTGCATGCTTCAGGTCAAGAGGAAGAAAGCTTCGCATGCTAGAATGTTTGAGATTGCAAAAACAGCGAATAGACCTATGATTCATATTGGTGGCTGAGTCATGGTACTTCCCCTGACACCTCTTGACTAAATCTATTATTGAACCTCAGATTTGAACAAAGATAAAAATTTAATTTACACACTAATTAAATCGAATTTATTTCAGGTTGCATGAGGTGATGCAGAGCAGGACTGGACCATTTCATTCTCTGGTTCAGTTTACCAATGTTCCGATATATATTGTATGTTGCTTCTTACTATCTTCCTCACAATCCATTGAAGCCCTTTGTTATGGCGACAGGCAATGCATCGTCTAAACACTCATAGATTGCAGGTTCTGGTCTTTGTTTCTATCCAAAGGTTGTAATGAATGCATTGATAGTGAAAAATGCCACAAACGTTGTACCCTTATCTATGTTCTGTTAACTTAGTGTTGTATAGAGTTGAAATTTACATGATAAGGGGTACAGGTTGTGATTCAGATCAAAGCTTCGATCTTTTCATATTGTTGAAACTAAAGCTTTACATACCTTAACAAATTGTATTTTGTACCCATAAAACAATGAGCTTGTTAATGTTTTGTGATTCTGATATGTGTTGTCCATATTGTTTTCATTATTAGCTTTCGAGGCAACTCCAACTTTAGGCAAAATTGCTTCTAGTGACCATTAGGATACAAATGCTAGCCATTAAGGGAAAAGTCGTATTGGGTGTTTTTGGCAATGTGCGAACTATAGGTTGAAGCCTTTTCAAGCACTGCTCAAGCATTGAACTTAAAAAGTTGTAATTTTATTCTGTTTCCATGTGTTCGTGATGTTATTTCTTAGAATTTCAATTTGTTGAAGTTGGGATTTTCTTCTCACTGCAATGGAAGATGATAAGGTCAGCAATCATAAAATAACCCCAAGTTTGAGCACTTTTTAGGTAGTAAGTAGATAGTCAACCATCTCCATAATATGAACATCTGATTAAATTATTAAATGAGGAAGAGGTGGGTTTGAGTTAATCAATTACGGATTTCTCCCACATTTAATTCGTTAAGCTCTTAAAAGACACTACCCAGCTGTTGCCTATGTGAGAACACATCTTTTGCCTTTTTTACTTTATATATTGATTAAACTAATTAAAATGCAAGAAGAAAAGAGGTTTTTATATTTACAATTTTCTAATTTTCCTCTCCTTTTCAATTATTATGAAACTGAAAATGCACTGCCACTACACCTGTGAAAAACAATCAGTCTATTCAAGCGTTGTAAAAATAGGAGAAGCAGCGACAGCAGCAGCTAGTTGGGAATTCATTTTCCTTGAGTTGACAAAAATGCACTAACAACTTTCTTCTTGGCAATAATATAAATGATAAATGGAGTTGACAAAGGCCCTGACAATGTAGCATAGGCCGAAGTCAATGCTTGTTTTAGGCCTTTCATACCTCAACTTGGATTAATTATCTTCTCTCAAGTCGAATATGATTTGTAATTCTCACTTAATTACTATATATTTAAGTTGATTAATTATATTTGCTATGTGGTGTCCGTGATTTTGTCCTTGTTATACTTGTTATTTGCTTATGGTTGGCGGGTTCATGTATATTAAATAAAAGGGAATTCTGAAGAAAACTAATAGCACAGCACAGAAGATTGAAAACCGCACCACTATTTATCTGCAACCAATCATTGTTATTTGGTGCAAAAACGAAATTCTTGGAGGTTTGAACTAAAGTTATTACAAGCATCTTCAATTCCAAGAAACTGATATATAAAACTAAAAAAAAAAAAAGAAATGGAGAAATAATGCAGTTGCTTACAGTAATCAAGAAAGATCAGCTAACAAATATTCGGTATTTTAATAATATTTTTAAAGTGATGATCATAATGACTTAGCAGTCAAATTACACGGCAAAACGAAAAGAAGAAAAGAAAAGCCCCTTTTTCTTGAAATCACTCTTTCATACAACTAGCTAGTAATAAAAAGAGGGGACTTGTTTGTTACACTGGCTAGAAGTTGATGAAGAACAGAAGAAATTTTCACTCTGCAAATCCATGATAGAAGCCATATACATATAATATATATATACATACACAAACACACACGTGCCTGCAGTGCGAAGAAGTGAAAAAAAAAAAGAACGAAGAAACTAAAAACCAAGCAAACCGACCTTTAATTAGTTAATTAAGCAAGCTGAATATCTGCAAACTGTGGAGTTGCCAAGCAAAATTTATCACTCAGATCATGTATAAATCCATTCAAATCTGCAAACCCATCAAGGAATCCATTTGAATTCTCACCACCATTGCTTCCCCATATCTCATTTTCTTCCAGGATTTTAAGACTAGGGAACCCATTTTGCAACTGCATGGCTTTCTTGCTTACTGACTCACGCGAGAAAGGAGTAGTCTTCTTCATCACCAGTTTGGTGCAGCCGGCAGAGTTTTTCGTTTTCTTCTTATTATTATTCCTGCCGCTGCTGTTTTTACTTCTTTCATCTTGGCCAGGTTTGCCAGTGAGTCTTTGAACAAGCTCTCTAAAATTTGCAACATCAGTCTTTATGATCTCTGGTGCAAATATGTGAATTATGCGAACCCTAGGCTTGAATTTGGATATTAAATGGGAATCTCTATGCATGGGTAGCTTTGAAGGATCAGAAGCTGAAATGGAGTTATATGAGTGTGGACTCGTTATATCTTTCATGGTATAATTGATGAGGAAGTGAACAAGAAAAAGAGAGGAAGATATATAATAAAAGAGGGAGTTGTTAGGTTTTAAAACCAAAAAAAAAAAAAAAAAAAAAAGGAAAGTTGTGGAGGCTTAAATGGAGAGGAAATAAAAACTTGCTTATATATTATTGGCTTGATATATATATATATATATGTATATAAACACTGATGGATAAAACTTGAGATGTTGCCTTTTGGAAGCTAGTTTTGGATATATGGATCATAAACTATAACAAGGGTCAATGAAGCAACAATTGACATTTAATGGCCTTTTTGCCACTTAGTTTTGGATATGTGGAGGCTATATAATTACTGAATCATGGTTGTTAAGGAACTTCCAACATTAATTGTTATTCATATTCTCCTGTACTAAGTACATTGATATATATATATATATATATATATGCTGATTATTAGTGAAGAAAAAAAGTAGATACGATATAGCCGTTTGATTTGCACGTGGAAGCGCACGGGAATGTAGTAGGATTAGGCGAGCAGAGAGCTTACAAAAGCTGTCCCTTAGAAACACAGAGGAGCCGTGTCAATTCTCACATGGCCAAAGATCATGGCTGACACCAAGATTTTGTCACAGGAAATACCCTTCCTTCCTGCTCATTGATTTGTGTATGCTCTGTTCGGTTAGGGGCGGCATTTTCAAGACTAGCAAAAATGTTTCGTTCATCAGTGGTTTTAGTTGCCACCAAATATGAGATTGAACTTAATTTGATTTATGATAAGCTTGGCTTGTACAGCTACATATGTTTGTGTGGATGAAATTATAGGCCATTTGCCTTTCTTTAGTTGTAGAAAAACAAAGGGTCACAGTTGGCCATAGTAACTAAAAGCAGAGTTCTCCAATTGGATACAAGAATTGTCTTTTAGAGCTGACTTCACCACAAGCTATGTAAGTGGATTATAAGACATAGTAATGTAATGTTTGAGCAACACTTGAATTAGAATAGGAGTTTTAATTAAGCAATTAGCAATAATCAAAAGAGTAATGTTGAATTTCAGAAGTCTTTGACAATTAACTAACCAATTCGCAAAGTGGGGTAATTAATATCAAGAATATGTTTGCAATTTCCATGAATGAAATACACACAACTATGATCTCTTTCAAGTAGTATTAAATTATGGTAGATTGAAAATAACCAAATATTTCCTACTATGCTTGAATGGATAAGATCAAACAACCCGCACTTCTTCTTCTTCTTTTTTTTTTCGCAAAAATTTTTTTTATTTTTTATCAATCAATAAATAAGGGTTGTTGCTCATGCTAATTGCGATTGTGGATTAATTAAAAGCAGAGAATTAAGTATCTTTCCTGGTACACCTCACCTCAGGATTCAAAGGATAATACTTCACAAGTAACTAAAAATAAAATAAAATCTAATAGTTGATTGTATTTATCAACTTAAAGAATTGATTATATGTAATAAATAAAATTTCAACAGATTATATTAGAGTTCTGCCACATCGTCCCATCCAATCACCGAATTGGTTGGGAAATTAGTTAAAAAGATTGATGGATACATATATTAAGCAAAACACATAAAACTTATATTTTTGGGTGGTTTATATGGTATGGTATTTCATTCCACAAAAATTAGGTCAAACCAGTAGTTGGGATTAGCCTGGTATGGCCCATATCACATCAGAGTTCTTTGGTTTAGAATGTTTAGTTTGTAGAGAATTTTGGCTTATGAGTTAAAAACTTTGACTCCTTAATTTTGTTTTATTATACTATTTAATTCGTTGTTTTTGTATATTATATTAAAATAATTATATATTTTAATTTCATTAAATTAAATTGCTATTCTGTTAATTTTGTGATATAGCATTTAACTCTTTTTTTTTTTCTAATGCATCTCAACGAGACATTCATTGGGAGCTTGTTGGGCCAAAATAGGGAGAATGGAAAGATTTTTCAGTTAAAAGGAGATGTAATCCCGTTTGGAAGGGATTGAAATTTCAGATTTTGGGTGTTGAGGAAGGAGATGAAGAAATTTTTTTAAAAAAAATCTAATTATGTGCTTATAAATGACAGAGTAGGGTTAGAGATTAAAGGATAAAGAGAGTGATTAATATTAATCAAAAGAAAAATATACTGACATGGCTTCATTCTAAACAACCCTGCATTTCAAGAATCGAAAATTTTTTAATATATTTAGAGATTTTTTTGTTATAATTTTTTGGTTAGAGACTCTGCGTAAAAGATTTGAAGATGTCCAATTTTGTACTTTTTCGTTGAAAAACTGGTGAAGGGAGATGAATAATAAGAATAAAAGGATTAGAAAAAAAATCCTTTTCTTCCCATGTTTTTGTTTTGGTAAAATAATTAGGTAGAGCTAAATTAATAATTTTCTTTTGGTAACAGGCATATGGCAATAAACATGCTTTTACTCCTATTGAATTGGAAATTCTAAACTTGTGAAAAAATTAAAATCAATGAGAACTGGAGAAACAATAGTTTTAAAAGTATAAAAACAATTAATAATGGGTCTCTCCATCTCAAGACTGTCGTATTTTTTGTCTCCTTGTTTGAGAGCTTTGTTCCTTGTGTTTTCACAAGTTCTGTTCTAGCTATGGAAAATCAGTTGAGTCAACTCTCCCTCACGACTGATGAGGGTGAGGAACTACTGTTAGATAATGGTGGGGACAGAGTGCAAGTTGGGTTTACGGATTTTTGTATTGTCGGCAAATTTTTTACTAATAAACATGTAAATTTTAATGCTATGCAGCATCGTATGGCCAGTCTTTGGTGACAAGAGAAAGGCATCTATATCAAGGAGATTAATGCAGAGCGCCTTTTGTTCCAATTTTTTTCATTCGATTGACATGTGTAGGGTGCTAGATGGTGGTCCTTGGACGTTTCATGGACATCTATTGTTGGTCCACCTTTTGAAGGAAGAAGAGGTGCCTATAAGTGTCCCTCTTCTCCATGCTACGTTTTGGATTCATGTCTATGATCTGTCTGTTGGGTATATGTCGGAGGCTGTGGCGAGATAGGGAATTTTGTGGGTTCATTCCTGAAGTATGATGCAAGCAATAGCATAACAGTGTGGAGGAACTTTATGAGGCTCCGTTGAACCTAGACGTGCGTTCAACTTTGAAGAGGTGTAAGAAAATTCGGTGTGTTGGAGGATAGTGGTCTTTAGTTCATTTCAAGTATGAACGGTTGTCAACGTTTTTTTTTCTACGTGGTGTTCTTAGGTATTCTGATCTATTTTGTCCACTTCTCTTTACTGAGAAGGAGGGACCTCCGTTGGCAAAGGAATGGGGATTATTCTTACATGCTCAGACGAAGAAATCATTTGGTTATGGTGGTGAGAGGGCTCAGGGAGGGTGGCTAGTAGAAGACGACACAATTAAGGAAGGATAAGAAATCAGGAAGGGAGACAACATAAATCTTAGGAGCTTTTCAAATGTTAACGCTATCAACTCCACTAAAGTGGGAGTTGCATGTTTTTAGGCTTCTTCATTTATGGGATTAGCTGGCAGCAAAAATTTTTCAAATGATGCAAAATCTTCTTGTATGATGCTACTAGGTGGGATTGCATGCGTAGAGGCTATTGAGCTTGAGTTGGATGAGGCCCAAAAAAGAGAGAAGATGGCTTTGGTGTGTGTGGATCAGCTTGATAAGATGATTGTGGACTTAGACTTTTTTCCAAAGGAAGGCGTTACTACCTAATGGGTGGTGTCATTGGATTGGATTCAAGAGGTTTTATTGAATTGACAGAACCTGACAATCGAGTATGCCGAGAGCCATAATGGGCGCTTGTTGGAATTGTCGTGGGCTTGACGACCCACGGGCAGTATTATCTCTTGGTGATGTTGTTAGGTTAGGTAAGCCAACTTATCTTTTTGATGGAAACTCTTGTAAATGCTAATAAAATTAAGGAAAAAAAAGTTAAATTGGGTTATGATGGTTATTTTTCTATTGATAAAGAGGGTAGGAGTTGCTTGGCTCCATGCCAATGCTTTTTCACTTATTAGTTACTTTAGACATCATATTGACATGCAATGTATGGATGAAAGGGGAGTTTTGTGGCGTTGTATGGGTTTCTATGGGTATCTTGAGTGTAATCACTGTCATGATTCTTGGATTCTTATCAAGACACTCCATAATGCTTCCACTTTACCTTGGTGTATTTTAAGGGATTTTAATGATTTGGTGAGTAGTAAGGAGAAACAAAGGGGTGTTGATCATCCAGAGTGGTTATTTAGGGGCTTTTGGAATGTTATCAATGATTGCCAATTGATCGATTTGCCTATGATTGGTCATGTTTTTACTTAGGAGCGGGGAAGGGGTGCATCTCACTGGGTTCAGGAACGTTTGGATCGAGCCTTTGTGTTAGATGCATAGTTACGACTCTTTCCTAATAATAAAGTGCGTAATCTCAGTGCGGCTGTTTCAGACTATTCTCCTTTAGAGTTGTTTGTTTGTCTTGGTCAAGTCCAACCACATAAGTTCTCATTCAGACTTGAAAATATGTGGGTGGTGGAGCAGGAATTGGTTAAGGTGGTGGAGGCGAGTTAGAATGGTTCGATGGGTTTAGGTGTGGTTGAACGTCTTTCTTCATGTACTTCTTCTATTGTTTCCTAGAATCGAGCTTTTAAGTTATATTTTGTTGAGCAGATTAAGAGGTGCAAGTATGATATTCTACGGTTGCGAGACTCAAAATCTTTCAAAGATATTGCTGAGTTGAAGGTTAAACGTGAGTTGCTTTTAGCTCTGCTTGATCAAGAATAGTCTTGTTGGAAGTAGAGAGTAAAGGTTTTCTATTTGCAAAGGGGTGACTTAAACTCTAAGTTTTTTTTTAACTTTATAGCCTCATCTAGTAGAGGAGAAACAAGGTTTGTAAGTTGTTGAATTTGAATGGTAATTGGGTCAAAGATCAGAAAGGCATTTGTGATATATCTAGGCACTATTTTAGCAATTTATTTTCTATAAGTAAGGTGTCGCATGAGGTGGAGTTGGCTATGATTTCTAGTAGAGTGTTTGGTAAGGAAAATTTTTCCTTATTGGCTCTTTTTTCGATTGAGGAGTTTCAATATGCGATCTTCCAAATGCATCCAGATAAATCTCCTGGTCCGAATGGTCTTAATTCAACTTTTTTTCCAACATTTTTGGAGTTTGTTGGATAATGAGGTTTTCCTTATGTGTTGTGAATGGATTAACAAAAGGATGTTTTCGAGGGGTATAAATAACACGACCATAATGCTTGTGCCAAAGTGTGATCCTTCTCAATTGATGAAGGACCTGAGGTCCAATTTCATTGTGTAATGTGATTTTTAAATTTTTATCTAAAGTTCTTGCTAATAGGTTAAAGAAGATTCTTCCATAGTTAATTTAGAATGCCCAATTAGCTTTTGTTCATGGTAGATTGATTCAAGATAATGTTCTAGTTGCATTTGAGATTATCTACCATATGTAGTGTACGACAAAAGGTAAGAAGAGTGAAGTGACTCTTAAGATTGATATAAGCAAGGCTTATGATTGTATTAGTTGGAGTTATTTGAAGGTTATAATGGTGAGAATGGGTTTTGAATCTAAGTGGATTGGGTGGTTATGTTGTGTGTGACGTCAGTGTTGTATTCTATAGCTGTTAATGGTAGTTGGTTGGCCTTATTTTACCATAGTGTGGACTCCAGCAAAGTGATCCATTATCACCTTACCTGTTTATTTTATGTAAGGCTGAAACAAAAAAGGGTTTTGTATGGGTGTACGATTTGTTGTGGAGCCCCAATTATCTCTCACTTGCTCTTCACAGATGATAGTTTCTTTTTCTTTAAAGCGGATGAGAGGGAAGCTATGATCATGCAATCGATTCTTTTGGATTATAAGAGGGATTTGGGTCAATCTATTAATTATAATAAGTTGGGCATTTACTTTAGCTCGAATGTCTCGCCTGAAGTCTGTGCTAGTGTCTCTACTATTCTTCAAGTTTTGAATCCTCTTAATACGAGTAGGTATTTAGGTTTACCTTCTTTGATAGGTAGGAGAAAGAGAGTAAGCGTTGTTTTTCTTCAGGATAAGTTATGGCATTGGCTTCAAGGTTGTCAAGGGAAAATTCTTTCTCAAGCTAGGATGAAGTGCTTATTAAAGCAGTGGGGGGGTAAGTAATACCCTTCTTTTGTATGACCTTTTTCTTTTTTTTTTTTATTTCTCTTTGTGAAGAACTATAACATATGTTAAATTTATTTTGGTAGGGTACTAAACCTGGTAGTAGAAGGCGTATTCACTAGTTAAGTTGGGATAAGTTTTGTTTAAACAAGGTGCTAGGTGAGTTAGGTTTTCATGATCTTCACAATTTCAACTTGGCACTCTTAGGTAAACAAGGATGGAATTTAGTTGCAAATCCTGATACTATTAGTGCAAAGATACTTAAAGCTAAATACTTCCCGATAGGGGACTTCTTGAATTCACAATCAGATTCAAACCCGAGTTATATTTGGAAAAGTATTTAGAGTGCTAGATGTGTTCTTGTGCAAGGGTGTCGTTGGAAGTTAGAAGATATAACCTCTATTAATGTTTGGACTAATGCTTAGGTTCGTAGAGATTATAATTTTTGTATCCTCTCACCATGTCCTACTTATATGAAAGATGTAAGGGCAAATGAGTTATTTATCCTTGGTTGTCGTGAGTGAGATGTGGAGATGGTTAGAAAGTGTTTCTCTCAAGTTGATGCTTAAGTAGTTTTGCAGATGGTTCTATGTTTGAATTTGGGGGACGATAAAATTATTTTGGCATTTTGAGCACAATGTCATTTACTTTGTTAAGTCAGGTGAAAGGTTATTGATGCATGGTCATGAGGTGGAATGGAATTTAATTGATGGGAATGTCTAGAGAAAGCTTTAGAAGTTAAAAATTCCCCTAACAATTAGGATATTTCTTTAGCGTCTCCTATCTAACGGTTTGCCTTTGAGAGAGAGGCTCTTTATGAGGGGCTTGGATGTTGTGAATGAGTGTGTTATGTATGAAAGTTTTGGGGATCACCTTCTGCATATTTTTTTAGATTATGATTTTGCTATGGCTTGTTGAGCAAAGGTTGATTTGGTGGTAGATCAGGTAGTGGCTCATAGTCTGGAGAATTGGCTGGCTTGGGTGTTGCTCCATTGCGATAATGACATGTGTGCACGTGTTGGTACTGTGTTATGGTGTATTTAGCTAGAGTGAAACCTTGTTTTATGGGAACATAAATTGTCATTTGCTAGGTCAGTCATTAGATCAGGTATGGACTTTTTGGATGCTTGGAATAAAGTTAGGCTTACCTAAGTTTATGTTATAACAGTTTCGGCTAGCCATAATGTGCTCAAATGGAGGAGACTGCCCCTATGGGTTCATCAAATGTAACATAGATGCGACTGTAAATGAACCTTCGATTGCTACAGGTACTGTATGGTCATAAGGGAGGATAAAGGTGATTTTATAACCTATTATTCAGTGTCTTTTGCTAGTTGTTTTTCTGTTCATATGCTTGAAGCTATCGGGCTTAGGGAAGCTTTGTCATGGGTGCATGAGTTGGGGTTGTGTTTACACCCGACATAATTTTCATGAGTTCTTAGGCTTAGGCCTTTTACATGTGGCAGTGATGGCCTTCGAAAGTAGATTTGATAGTTAAATGTTGGGTTTAAGGCATAACGAGCTTTTTGCTCAATTTTCTATGTGTCATGGGCTTGTTTCTAATTATTTGAAATTTATTTGTAACTTATAGATAGAGTTTGTATATAGATGTATAACTATGTAGACAAAATTTATTCTTAGTTAGGACTCATATATAATACATGTATACAAAAAAAAAAAAAGGTTTCAAACCCTATAAAGAAATACACAATACTTTTTCATATTTCTCTTTTCTTTTCTTCTTTGTGTTCTTCTTGGTTGATGATGAATTTTAGCCTAAATACCATTGAGTTGATGGTTTTGATTGACAGTTTTTACACCTACATATCATATCCAATTGATTCTAGTCAATTATTATTTTCTTATTTGTTCTTGAAATTTGATACTGACAGTACCTGGCTACTAGACTTGATTGTTATTATTGGATTTTACTCTTGAGATTTTTAGGGTAAACATCTTTTTGTATGTCAATTAAGATGAGGTATCAATTGGTGCGTGATGAGTTAGACCAAGTGGGAGAATAGATCACCCAAATAAAAGCTTTGTGAACTTGACAAATAATAAGTCTGATGAAAATCCACAAACTAATGACCCAACTCAAGGGGATGATTTGGCCAACTACCGAAAGTATGCTTTCATGCCCAAACAACCTGTCCTTACAATCACTGATTACTCTAAGATCATTAGCCAGATTATGGCTGAAAACCACACCATATTCAATAACATGATTAATTAGATAGCCACAGTAATTATACCTTTGGTAGAAGATAATAAGGCCATTTAAAAGGACATTCAGATAGGGTTAGATTAAATGAACAATTATCTCGATCGATTGACTACCCTTATTGAGGAAAGGTAGGCCCCAGTGTTAGATAGGAGATTTCTTATCGAGGCCTCTTACTCAAGAAGGCCTTTTGCTTAAAGAGAACCAGGGTAGTACAAATTCTTACTCGTCCAAGTCATGTTGAACCAGGGATACTCCCAAATCCTCAAGTGATTAGCAGTTCTTCATTTGGCCAGGGAGGTGTACTTATTTCTCAAGGTAGTTTTCAGTAAGCGTTTTAGCCAAATACTCAATTACCATCTTGCCAACAAAACAACCCAATAGCCTAAGGGCCAGGTATGGTTTTCACTTATGATATTATTGGAAATGTAATCCCTCTGATTGGTGCTATGAGAGATCAAACATCTCAACCTCAATATAAATATGAGTATCATCTAAGCTCCTTGGATCATTGCGAGTTGATAGATGCTCTTGAAAAGATGGGTGATAACATAAAGTCCTTACTGAGATCGGCTTACCGAGTGGGTAAATAAGTTATATCCTTTCTCAAAGAGTTACAAAATTCTAGAGTTTACCATATTCTCAGTAGAGAATAATGATTTAATAATTAAACATGTCACCCAATTTTCTATGACATATGAAGGCGCAGTGGCCGAAGACTTCTGAAAACTATGGTTATTTGGGGACTCTTTCACTAAGATGGCTTTTACCTAATACACTAACCTTCATGTTGGGTCTATTAAGAGTTCAAAAGTCATGGAAGAGAAATTTCATACTTAATTTTACAAGACTTATCCTTCAGTCACTTTGGCTGACCTTGCCCGAACTAGACAATTGGCAAGAGAGTTGATTGAGAAATATATCATCAGATTCAAAAAGGTGACAACTTTATATCATATTAAGCTTTCTGAGGTAGATTGTGTCACTCTAGCTTTAAAGGTTGCACTTCGAGATCAAAGCATTTTGAGAGGTATAAATTCAAAGACCTTTATGAGTTAAGTACAAGGGCAGCTAGTTTTGAAAAAAATATTACAAGAGGCTGAATAAAAGAAACCCTTTTCAAAGGGAAAATACTATAAAGATCCCTATATAGCCACTTTAGAGTATGATAGTTCAAACTCGGATGAGGAAGAAGTGAACATTGCTGAGCTGGTACTCGAAAAGGCTATGAATACCCTGCTTTGGCCAAACCAAAGCCTCAAAAAAAAGATAAGGCTAAGTAAAAGATCAAACAAATAGCAAAGTAATACTCATTCGACTCCAATAGCCATATCATTCCCCAACTAGAAGGGAGGAAGGGGAAAGATTATTGCATGTATCACAATATTTAGAGGCATTCGACCAAAAATTGCATTAACTTTAAGAATGTGGTGTAAAAGGCCATCAAGAAAGGGTGGATTATTTTTCCTGTAAAGAATAAAGCCCTAGTGGAAATCAAAGCCTTTCCCAAAGTGAAGATCTCTATGGTTCAGCTTGTGCTATCAAAGGCTAAAGGGAAAAAACTTGTCACAGATCCTTTGGCTGAACATAAGAAACAAGTGGTTAAGATGAGGCCGAATGACCACTCAACTGAGGAGAAGAAGCTTACTACTTTTGTCACTGATAAAAGGTAGGTGAAGGTAAAACTCATTGTCTCAGGTAATGAGCATGTATGGGAAGCAAAAAAGTTAATGTGTCCAATATACCATATAGAATTCAAGCCTGCAACCAAAGTAGGGCCACCCAGGAGAGAAAGAGAGCTACGGAGGCCAAGGTGAGTCCTCCTGATGCCCAGATATATCTTATTCAGATGTCATGCGAAACAAGTTAGGCGAGCTCTCTGAGGTCTGAAGTACCAGGAGGCAGATAAACGAGCATCACCTAAGTGGCTTTACATCAGTAAAAAGGCTAGCCGAGATTGATCGTTTGGAGCAACATAGGACAGATCAAATAAAAAAGACTTTTAAGCCAAACATAGCCAAGACTAACCGTTGGAAAGATCATAGGCTAAGAAAGGAGTGTTTAAACATCTTGCTTTTAGGCAATGATCATGAACGCAAATGACGAAAACTCAAAAGAGGAAGTTTTAGAGGTAAAGGCAATAATCTTGGGATGAGCTAGAATAAGTTAGGGCTCAAAGAAATGTTGAAATAGAGGCCACAACTCAACATGATATGGAGATCGAAGAGCTTAGAGTAAAGCAAGAGCGAGAGCAACTTGAGCTTTTTAAGATAATTTATAAGCTTGATAATAAGATCAAGCCTTACGATATAGAGATCCATCATAATAAGTGTGGATCAATAACGGTTTGAGTGCCTAAAAAATCTGAAGAGGGACAATCTAACAAGGGCTTTCTAGTGTTGTTGAGTAAAAGGCTGGGGTGAATATGGTATCTTAATTACTTATGAACTTTTCGACTAAACCTGGATAAAGGACCACATTAGAGGAGGTTGTCGTTTATCCAAGTTTAGATGATGAAAGTGAAGAGAAGACGGCTACAGTGGTCTTATAACAACCACCATTGTCCCAAACTAACTATATTCGACCATTATATGTTAAGGCCAAATTAAATTTTGTACCCATTAATAGGGTCTTCACTAATAATATGTATAGGGACTCTATTATCCCAACAAAGTTCTTTATGACGATTGGCCTCACAAAAGATCAAGTGAAGTGGGTCGACATGTCAGTGAGAGACTTCATAGTGGAAGCAACATTAGCCAGTGGGTATATTAAGCTAGACTTGAAGATTGGGATATATACCATAAATGAATGTTTCTTCATGGTTGATGTGGATGGCAATTATAATATATTGTTAGGAAGAGATTGGATTCATGCCAACCATGTCATTCCATCTTTATTGCATCAAATGATGGAGAAATCAAGGTGATTCATGGAGATCCTAACGCATTTGCCAAAACAGTTCACTTAGCCGAAGCTATTATATATTAGGGCGAGGTAAATTTCAAGAATATTATTAAAGGGGCAAGTGAGGACAAAACTGTGATAAAGTTGGATTAACTCAAAGTCCTCATGTCTAAGCTTGAGTGGCCGTCCTTAGTTAGCATCAAAAGCCATTCTTTGATTACAAAATCTGATGGTTAAGTCAACTAAAATGAAGGAATGCTTCAAGAGAATCAAGAGGCTAATCTTCGAGCACAACTTAGTTGCCTTAATCGAAAACATTTATGAGGATGAGCGAGATGATCACACAGCTCAGTTGCGGGTGTCAGACCTTAAAATTGCACCCAAAAAGTTATATGATCAATTAGACGAGACTCAAGACCCCTTAAAAGAGGTAAACTTAGGCATTAAAGAGTTACCTTGGGCAATATTCATAGATGCTAAGCTAAATGCTAAGTTCGAGGCTAAACTAGTGGCATTACTTAAAGAATATAGGGATTGTTTTGATTGGGACTACTTAGAGATGCTAGGGTTGGACAAGGCACTTATGGAACACTGTTTGCCTATAAAGGATAGGTTTCACCCATTCAAGGTTTCACCCATTCAAATAACCCATGAGAAGAATGTCTAAAGAAGTGGAGGGCCTGGTGAAAGAAGAGATAAAATGGCACATGTCCATTAGGTTCATATGAACAACCACTTATGTTGAATGGCTCTTTAATATCGTCCTTGTTATGAAGAAAAATGGAAAGTTGAGGATTTGTGTGGACTTTAGGAACTTGAACTTGGCTACACCAAAAGACATATATCCCATGCCTATTGTGGATATAATGGTAGATGCAATAGCCTACAATATGACCCTTAGCTTATGAATGGGCACTTAGAGTATTATTTGGTGCATAATTGACATATATTTCATAGCTAATTCTTTTTTAAATATTAATGATATTATGTTAATTTTGCATATGAAAAAAGATTAAAGGAACTAAATTTGTGTTTTTTAGGGTTAAAAAGGAGAAAAGTGGCCAAAGAGTAAGAAAAGACAACCTAAGTTCCTGTATTAAGCACTATTAGGTATATTAGCCATATCTCTATCTACAGAGCTCTAAATGAGGTGATTCAAAAGCCATTAAAAATATAAGGCATAGGTATACAACTTTTATGTTTTACACTTGAGTTAATTCAACCAACTTAAAGGTCAAACATTGATCATAATGCCTAAGAAACAAGTCTAGCAGAATCATTAGACATGGCCATGCAGCTATAAGATAGGAAGAGTAAGTCGATAGAATCATTAGACATAGCCATGATCACAATCATGCCTATTTTGCTACAAACTAATAGTAGGTTGGCATGACTATGTGCATGGCTATGCAACTTAAACTCAAATTTACTCTTTTAAAAGTTTTCCTTCCTATTATTGGATTCCTAACTAGAAGACTTGGCTAAAGCCTTATTTAAACAGGCAAGAAAGCATAAAAGAAAAAGATAAGGCATTAACAAAAGGAGAGAACCCATCTAGGGCATCAAATAATCGTCCAAAAAGTAAAGAATTCAATCAAGCAAGGGTTTAGGAGCAAAAAAAAAAGTAAAGTGGAAATCATTCAAAAGCTTAAAGAATTGAAGCCTATGGCTTCTAATATTATTAGTTTCATTTTCTTTCTCTTTTTTCTATTATGAGTTAATTATCTTTACATTAGGGTTGTAAATAAATCTTGTGTGACTTATATTAGTTTTCCTTAATCTAAGTCTTTTTTTATTTCATTCATCATTTGTGTTAGTAATTGTTAAGTGCTTCATGTTTGATTAACTGGCCATTAATCATCTTAGTTCCATGAATCGATAATAGAGACATGTCTTTCTTAGAATGGATCCTTAAACAATTCTCTTTTTTTGTTATTGAGTTAAGGAACCTTAACAAACCATTGTTATCCATTGAGTTTTACTTTGTAAGGTAATTGTATGATGTCTAACTTTTGAGTTAAGGAATCGTTAGCTTAACATGCTCTTGTAAGTTAATTTCTACTCAAAAGGGATTAATTGATCACCATAATAACTCGATAGTAACACTTGATGAATGAACCAATTAGATGAGGATTAGGAACCTATTAAAAAGTCATCAAGTGAAGTTGAACCCCGAGCTAATTTCTTATATTAATTATTTTCTTTATAATTACTTTGTTATATTTTACTTAATTTTATTTCTTTGTTTAAACCTTTTTTTATATTGGATTTCTATATAATAAAAGGAACAAGATGACTAGTACTTAATCTTGATCCTTGTGGGAATGATATTCGTACTCTTGTACACTTTATTACTTGATGACATATGCATTTGTAGCTCAAAGAGTTATTTATATAACACTAGCCCATCATCATATATAATCAGATAATGATTACTAAAAAAGATGTAAGCAAGATAGCCTTCAAATGCCTAGGGAAGAGTGGTGCTTATGAATGGGTTATTATGCCCTTTGGCCTAAAAAATGTTGGGGTTACATATCAAAGGGAAATGAATAAAATCTTTCATGATATGATTGGTAAGTCAATAGAAGTGTATATCGATGACATGGTAGTGAAGACCTGAGTGAATAAGAGCATTTGGATGAACTCATAAAATTATTTGAGCAAATGAGATAGTATAAGTTCAAGATGAATCCCTTAAAATGTGTATTTAGAGTTTCAGTTAGGAATTTCCTTAGGTTTTTAGTGCATTAGAAGGGCATTGAAGTTGATAAGAACAAAGCTAAGGCAATTATAAAAGCAAAGCCATCATCTACGAATAAGGAATTACAAAGGTTGATTAGGCAAATAAATTTTTTTGAGAAGATTTATATCCAACTCCACTGGTCGATTAAGTATTTGAGGTTCTTTGCTCAAACTTAAGGATAAGGACAAGTTTGTTTAGGATGATGAATACTAAAAGGTCTTTGATGAGATCAAGCGATATCTCTCAATCATGATTCCCCCAAGGTCGAATGTTCCTTTATTGTTATATGTTTCGGTTAGTGAGGAGTCCATTGGGTGTATGCTCGCCCAAGAGTAAAATGGTGTTGAAAGAGTAGTGTATTATATAAGTAGAGTTCTGAATCCAATAGAGAAGAGATATTCAACCATTGAGAAATTATGCTTGACATTATATTATGCTTGTACAAAACTAAGATACTACATGATTTCACTAGTAGTCTTAGTTCTATGCAAAACTAATATTCTCAAGTATATCCTCGTTAGGTCGTTCCTAAGAAACGAGATAGGAAAATCGGCAGTAGCTTTATCTGAGTTTGCTCTCTAATATGTTCCCCAAAAGGTAGTGAAAGGCCAAATGTTAGCTAATTTCTTGATTGATCACCATTGTTTAGATATCTTAGAGGAGCCAATGGTCGAAATTGGATACATAGAGCATTTGCTAAGAAGAGTTTAGTTTGATGGGTCAAGAACGAGGAGTTCAGTCAGGGTAGGAATCATCTTACAATCACCAAAGGGCCTCATGACAAAGTTGTCCTTAATGTTGGATTTCTCATGCACCAATAATCAAGCAAAGTACGAGGCTTTAATCATTACCTTAAAAGTCTTGGCTGAGTTGGGGGAAAATTTTATAGAGGTGAGGGGGAATTCTTTGTTGGTAATTAATCAAGTCAATGGAACATATAAGTGTGAATCGTCCAACCTCAATGTTAATTACAACAAGGTTAGGCATCCAATCCACATATTCTAGTCATGCCACCTTGAGTTTGTTGAGCACAAGAGTAACATAAAGGCAAACTATTTGACTTAATCTGCCAATGGTTTCTTACAAATATGGTCTACAACCCTAATTTTATACTGCTCAGAATCTGTCTTATGTGAAAGATCATTTGAGAGTTCGACCAACGTGTTTATAAGTGAGGTTTGCAAGATGGATTTTTCAATTGATTGGAGAGGTGAGATTAATTCATACTTGAAAGATCCAAGTGCATTGAGCAAACCACATGTATGAAGATGGGTAACAAAATTTTGTTATATTAATGATAATCTTTATTGTTAAGGCTTGGATGGGGACATAATACTTTTCATTGGCCTAAATCAAGTCATGTTGGTCATGGCCAAGATTCATAAAAGGATCACTGGATCTCATCAATTAGGGCAAATGATGAAGAAATTTGCTACTAAAATATGGTTATTACTTGCCAACCATGAAGAAAGATTGCTTTGATTATGCCAAAGGATGTCAAACCTGCTAAAGACATAGGCTGATCTAAAATCTCCCAGCCGAAAAGTTGTATTCGATCATCAAACCTTGGCCTTTCAGAGGTCGAACAATGGATTTGATTGAAAAGATCTTCCCAACATCTTTCAATCAGCATGTCTTCGACGTAGTGGCAACATATTACTTCACAAAATGGGTAGAAGCAACACCTCTAAAAGTAGTAAATTAAGCCGCAACCATAATTATTAGGTTCTTCAAGGAGAACGTCATTCATAGGCATAGATTGCTAGAGTCAAACATGATGGACCAAGGCACTATCTTTACGCAAGAAGATGTTCAAAAGTTTTACTGAGAGTATTGGATCAAGCTCCGTCACTTAACGCCTTACTATGCTTAAGCTAATAAGCAAGTTGAGAATGAATAAGGTGATAAAGTTGAACATCTAGAAATTGGTAGAGGCCAATCCCAGAGTTTGGCATGAGTTACTATCTGAGACTCTTTGGGCGATCAGAACAACGATTAAGACAACAATAGGTTCAACTACATTTCAGCTAGTGTATGGGTATGAAGCTATAATCCTAGTTGAGTTGACTATTCTTTCAATCATAAGAGCTCACCAAGATAAATTAACAATAAACGAGTATAACTCGGCCATGATGAAGGAACTTGATGCTCTAGATAAAGGCAGACTGAAAGCCCTTGATCAACTTCAAGCTTAAAAGAAAAAAGTTGAACGAGCATATAACAAACTCCTAAAGCTGAAGAGTTTTAACAAAGGCAATCTTATATAGAAAGTTGTTCTCGCAATAGGGTAGAAATATAATGCTTTTAGGAAATGGTCACCAAATTGGGAAGGCCTATTGGTTATTATAGATATCATTGGAAATGTGGCATACCAGTTGGGTGATAAAGATGAAGTCATTCATGATCAATCAAACAACGCCAAATTCCTCAAGGAATATCTGCCATCAGTATGGGAATGCGTAGATCACTCAATTTTTAAAGGGATAAAAGGCGTGTAAATTTTAGCTTTGACAGATGATTTATCTTCAACTTGTGATTGAACATTTCAATTTTCAAAATATATTTTTATCGAATTCCAATATAGTTAATTGGTCAGAATATCTTGTGTAATATTATATCTTGGCCAATTTATTAGATTGTTTCGACCCATAGAGTAATGAAAATTTTCTTTGGTTGATCAAATATTTAGCTCAGTTTATTATAGCCTAATACCTTTTAATATTATGCTTTAATTTATGAATCCTGGTGCTTGTTATTATCTAAATTAGGCGAACGATCAAGACAAAAAACTTATAAGCAAACATCCATTCTAAACAAATCATAGAAATTCATGCAGAAAGGAAATTGTCCTTAAAGTACAAAGCTGGGATTAACAAAATTTTATTCAAAAAATACAATCAAAATTAAGGTAACTCATTATTGAATTAAAGAATTTAATCATTAGCTAAAGAGATTGAAGCTTATGTAGATTTTCTTGTAATCTTCTTGAAAAGTCCGATTTAACTCTTTTCTCCTCTTGATATGTTCAACAGTAGCACTAGTCATAGCTTTTAACCTTGCTTGTCCACAAGCTCTTTTTCCTTTTTCTCAGAGGAACTGCTTCATTATTTTGGAGAGTTTTGATGGTCTCCCTTTCTTGAGCGATTTGAGTATCCAGACCTAAAACTTTGCATTTTGATTTAGCCATTTGAGTGAGGAAGACATTAGCTTGAGTAACCCTTTTCAATAATTCTGATAGTCCCTCTTTGAAGTGTTCAAGTGTCGACTTTTGGCCAATGCTCATTTCAGTCTTAGTGGCATGGTCCGAGACAAAATTCAAATCTTTTTGATATGCCTCCAATTAGACAGGGTCAAGAAGCATAGAAGTGGAGAGTTTAGAGAGACGTTATAGGCACTTAATAACCTTTCGTAAGCGATATTCATCTTTAAGGGCACCTTATTCATCCTTATTGTTCTCACCTTTAGTCTTAAATACATCAACATCATCATCATCCTTTTCTTTGTCCACTAGGGCGAGGTAGTCAATAAACTCATAAGATAAAAGGAGAGTTAGTCAATAAACTCCTGAGATAAAAAGAGTAAGAACTATGGTGGACCCTAAATTCAGTCGGTTAAGTTTACCTCAGGGAAATGAGCAAATTCAAAAACCATGACCATCTTCTTGTGCAATGATTCTAAAGGTCGTTTGTTGAGTATTTTCTCAGAGATAAAAAGTGGAGAAGAAAATGGGGGAGATGTCAAGGAAAGTAGATAAAAGGTGACTATATGAGTAAATGACTCCTTAGGAGTGTCTACAAGTGGAAGGTTGGCGATGTTACCATTTTGGGGCTTTTTATTTTTATTGTTAAAGGAACTTTCTCGCCTACCTTCTCGAATTTTATGGAAGCCTTTAGCTCATTGATCTTTTTGGTTCTTTTTCTTATTAACTTAGCCTTCTCGCCTACCTTTTCAGACTTTTCACCCATTTCTTAAGCGGTGTCCAAAAATCTCTTTGAGAATGATCTCTGCAAAATAAGTAAATAATTACATAAGAAAGAAGGCAATAAAACTACATCAAGTAAAATTACCTTCCTGAATGTGATTAGCATCCAAGAGTACAATTTTGCTAAGGAGAAATTATGTTGAGTAAGGCTCATCCAGATATAAGCATGTCCACCTTAGGAGTTTGTATTTTCTTTTTTTAGTTGGAATGGATCTTCTAATACCATAAGGTGCATCTGAAATATAAGGGTGATAGTTAATCCAATGTCGTTAAAAAAACTGAGGCAAAATAGTTGGCAATATCTTTTCTTTCTAGAATAGGCATCATTCTTGACAGTAGACATGCCATTTGTGAACTAACTTGTCCTTATACTCTATTCAACATTTTATCTTGCTTAAGGTAATTATACTTGAAATCATAAAAGTGCTTAAATGCAAGAATCTCAGTGATGTGTTGACCTTTTAACTTAGGAGTCTACAACATGGTAGAAGAAGAAGCATTATCCAATAGAGGTTTTGGAAAACATTATAAAGAAAATTATTTTGAGCAAACTTGCACATCTAGAATTTCACAATCTCGGCCCACCAAGCTTCAAAATCACTTTAAATGTCGTCTAGGATATCTCAATCACTCATGAGGAGAGATCATTTTCAGGCTTCATTGATGGTCGAGATCATGTGTAGGATGCTTAAGTCTTTAATCTTTAATCACTCATACAAATTTTTGTTCATTAAAGGAGTAGACTAAAGGTATAAAGATCAATTAAACTAGCTTGAATTGTAGGCTAAAGTAATGGGGATTATAAACCTCTACCCACATTGCTTGTTCCTATTAAGTTCAAGGGAACAGAGGAAACACAAGTCTTTGGCAATGAGGTAACTCACCTAGTTATAACACTAATCATATGTATCATTACCAAGATGGGGATATGAAGTGTTTGCTTTCTCATAGTTGAATCTCGTCCATCTTGGTCCAAAAATTGATGGACAAAGCTAATGATAGCGATATTTACGCTTGTTAGAATAAAAAAACTCAAAGAAGAAAGGAAAGTTATTGCCCAATGGTTTAAATTGGTTTACCCACTGCCTATAATTAGTAAGGGTGAAGAGATTAGGTCGAAGTAATCTGTAAGTAAGTTCCAAAAAATATGCGAGGATTGGACTATCCAAACAACACTACCTATGCCTTCAAAGTAGTTTCATTCTTTATTAGGAATAAAATCATGAAGACCTCAGTATATGTGAGCAAGGATTGAAGGACATAGAGTTAACTGCTCACCACGGGTAAGGGAGACGACAATTGACAGGTATCCTTTTGTAACTTTCTTAGAGGCGAGTAAAAAATGTAAAGCGAATAGAGAAGGAATGCAGTATGTTCACTCAAGGAAGGTAGGTTGTCTTCTTTTTAGTTGTTCTTGATGAAGAAAACATAACTAGGGTTATTAAGATCAAATTTTATCTCTTCCTAGTTAACTTCCAAAGCAGTAAAAACTTCTTGGCTAATAATGAGAATGTTGAATAACACGATAAGTTCATATAAGCTAATAAACAAGAGGCCAAATCTAAAAATGAAACAGTTGGCCGATCTAGACCAAAATAGTAAAACAACATTGAGTAAATATTTATGGATGGGAATTTGGTTAAGAGAGAATTGTAGTAGGTCATATCCTAACTTTTTCCAGGTTTCAGAGAATTCTGAGGCCATTCTATTAAACCAAGCAATATATTCTCTCTGGACGATAGACTAAGTGTTTACAAGTCAGGATTTAAGCCATAAACTATAAGTGTTAATATCTAGAAATTAATTTGATAGCCAACAATATTGTCCTTGAATGCCTCATAAGTTTGTTGAGGGGTTGCCTTACCTTTCGTCATTTGGAAGAATGAGGAAGTAAAAGCAAATATTTTAGATAAAGAAAGCTTTAGAGAGAGAAGCTCTGAAGCAAAAGGAATAACAAAAGTGAAAATGATTTACCTGTTAAAAGTATATGTAGGAGAAAAGGAAGATGAAACAATTCATAACATTTAAAATTCAAATGCATTACCGTGCTAAGACAACTACAATGATTGTGCTATTTCATATTCTTTTGAAACTTTTGGAATATGATTGTTTGAATCTTAAATGGGTAACATGTCATTTTGCCATAGAAGGTCTTGGAAGATATTTTCCAAGCTCTTTGTAAGCAATTTGAAGTAATATTTTCTTATTCGACCAAGATTGATGGGTGAGCCTTTATTTGGCTTCTCAATTATTAAATCTATGGTTGAGTGTCACTCAAAGGAATGTCTTAGGTGAAGCATAATTTGAGCTAAGTGTTGTTGATTCATGGTCGATAATTGTTCATGTGTATTGGGAGAAAGTATCTCAGGGTTGCCCAAAATGTTCAAAATAATAAATGTGATCTATATTTGTTAAACAAGGGCTGTGAAAACAATTTAAGTAGTGATATGTTGGCTGAATATTGCCTAGGATGCTATGTGAGTGAAATGGACAAATTTGATTGATTTCATGAGTGATATTCGCCCAAGATGAATAGTTACAGATGTCATCGGTGTTCATGAATGCTTAGTTAACATGTCTTTGGGCAATTTTCGAAAAATGAGGCTTTAAGAGTACAACTCCATAATTTATTCATGAGATTATGAACTTGTACGAGACATTGTTTACATCAGACCTCATTTTCATGAGTTCATGGGCTTGGGCCTTCTACATGTGATAGTAATGGCCTTGGGAAGTAGATTTGATAATTGAATGTTAGGCTTAGGGTATAGCGGGACTTCGTGCTTAGTTTTGTATATGTTATGGGCTTATTTCTAATTATTTAGAGTTTATCTGTAACTTGTAGATAAAGTTTGTATATATATATATATAACTGTGTAGATAAACTTTATATTTAGTTAGGACTTTTATATAATACTTGTATATAAACTGAGCTGAAGCATAGAAAAAGGATTTCAAATTCTACACAGAAATACACAATACTTTTTCCATATTTCTCTTCTCTTTGCTTCTTTGCATTCTTCTTGGTTGATGGTGAATTTTAATCTAAATACCATTGAGTTGAGGGTTCTTTACTTATATATTCGCCCTTTGATTGATGTTTTTTGCATATATGTATCAGATCCAATTGACTCCGATCAATTGTTAATTTTTTTTATTTCTTATTGAGATTTGATACTAATAACATTTAGCTATCAAATCTGATTATTATTATTAAATTTTACTCTTGAGATTTCGTGAGTAAACAGATTGCATAGGTTATTTTCAAAATGGATGTTAAGTTAGTTGTTGCTGCAGTGCACGTGCAACAAAATGACATTTCTGAATTTGGATATGTTATTGCAGGTTGCCTTGACTCTTTGAATATAGGTCGTAATTACTCTGTCCCCTTTGTTAAGCGGCAAGCGAATGGTGTGACTCACATGTTGGCTAAAGCTGCCCATTGTCATGCTAGCCCTATTATTTGGTTGAGTGTTCCGGAGTTTTTTTCTGATGTTATTTTCTGCTGATGCTTAATATATAGTAGGTTTTGCTTTCCAAAAAAAAAAAAAAGTATAAAAACAATTATGTTATTAATTTTTCACAATAAAGATGTACAAAATAAGTAAAATTAATTTTGACTTCAAAATTTTCAATTTTATCTGTTATATTTAAGACAATGTCATTTTTTAAATAATTTTAAAATGGATATTAATAAATGTTTCTATCAATTTCACTTTTTCCATTTTATATAATAAGAAACAAAAATTTAAATGTCAATATGTGAAAATCAAAATCCATATATAAATTCAATAACATAATCACACAAAATTTAGAGATGCATTTTTGCTTATATCAATTAACAAAAGAATGATCCATATATATGTTTACATAAAAACAGCAAACTGACAACTTTCTAATAAAATGATGGGCAACACCCAGTATGGAGCTTAGCTATTGGATATGATCTTTCTTTGTTGACTTTTCTACAGGAGAGAATGATGATGAGTTCTTTGCAGAAGGAGAGAGTTCACCATCGGGAGGCAAGTCTTGTAGAACGGCAAGAAACCGGCGAATGCTGACCGAACGAGCTGGCTTAAAGCTGGATGTTCTCTTTACAGTCTTGGAGAAGATGTTGGATGATTGTGAGAGGATGAGATAAACTAGAACTTGAACCATAACAAACATGCCTATCTTCAACAACATGTCTCCTAAGCTGCTTTCCATCATCATGACTTTTAAGTTTGGAGAATCTTGAAGAGCTTTAAATTGAATGCTTGATGTATTGAGAGAAAATTTGGTGGATGAGGAGATGGGAAGGAGATGAATGTGTATATATAGTGGGAGCAAGCATTATGGCGTTGCATATTTGACCTGAGGACTTTTCAAAGTCATCAAGGCATTCACGTAGACAATTAGAGAAAGGTATTTATTCATTTGGTGTTATCCTTATCTTTAATACTTAATATAATTCGTGACACAGAGAGAATGACAACAACATGAGGGAAATTTGCGCGTGTACGTCCACAACACATTTGACACAAGATACTACGTAGAAGCTGCTGCTCAATAGAAGTCATGGCTGTTATAAGGGAATGGGTCAATTCTGAATTCTAGAAGTACTATATTATGATGACTGCGTTTTAATAATATAGTACTATTAATTAAATGATCAAGCTTAGTTAATGGAATAGGAAAAGGGTAATCAACCATGATGAGAACTTAATTAAACTTCACGTGGGTACTAAGTTTCAAAGGTTAACTAATTTAATCAGTTCTTTCAGAATTGGACAAGTAGTGATTATTCAATCGGAGGGAGGATTATTTGGAGTACACGAGTGATCTTCCTGCAACCTTAATCATCATTGTAGCAATCTCCAGGGTCTGCATGGGATAAGTAAAGTTGGAAATTTGAAAATTTTTATTCTATCCCAAAATTGTTGTTTCTCAAAATTTAAGAATTAGTCTTGTCTCATATATTATTGAGCTCGTTTTGTATTACATCAAATTTTTAGGACAAAACAATTAAAGATATGGGACATATATCAAATAAGACAAGACGGTTTGGAACAAATGATTTTTAAAATTTTTTAAATATAAATATTAAATAAATATAATTTATCTAATATTTATTTAAAATCTAAAATTTAAAATCAAATACTAATAATGCAAAAAACAAGCCTGTCAAACTATAATATATTGATTTTGTAATATATCTATTCTAAAATATGAATCTATTATATTCATTATGTAATATAAACATATTAAAAATACAAAAAAACAAGTATGCAACTCTACAATAAATCAATTCTGATATATATATATTATTCAATACGAGATAAATAAGACAAAACAATATGATTATCGGTACGAATATAGGTGTTGTATCAAAATTGTTCTTTTTTTTTTTTTTTACTCTAAGACAATATAAGATACAAAAATTTTGATTTTTTCGAATATTTTTCACAATCAATTTTCTTAATTAGATTTTTTATTCAATTCGATATTTTCATATTCTATGCACACTCCTAGCAATCTCTCAAAAAGGGAGGAAGCTCCCACGAGTGTGTTGCTTCTAAATTTTTATGACACCTCAGTTTCTTTTGTTCATTGATTTGCTGCATTATATGTCATGTGACCATACCCTATCGAATAATCTATCAGCCACAGAATGGTTTAATTCTTGGTTCCAATATTGTCTCAAAATTATCTCTCTTTAGGTATGAGACAATACAAAATGAAAAATTTTTATTCTTTTGAATATTTTTTAAAATTAAGGCAAAACAATTCGATTTTCAATTTGATTTGGTATTGTGCACAACCCTAACAATCATTGCTCGAATATTAAAATCAAATTTCACCATTAAAACAGCTTTTTATATCCATAATCCTCATCATTATCTTTTGTAATGGAGGCTAAAATGATTCCATTAGATGGAAGATCCCAGACACAAAACGACCTTTTAATGGACAATATAAAATCTTAGGTGGGCTATCACACACTGAAGTTGTTAATTGTCCTTTTAACATCCAATACACTTAATGGACACAAGTTTTGTTAACAATCACACAGTGGAATCAATTCTTAACTATTTCTTTGTTCAAGCCAAGAAACAATGATTGAAGGAGTCAAAAACAATGATGGAAGGAGAAATCAGGCCAACCTAACTGGCTGCAAATGAGAGATACAAGTTTAACAGCTTCCATGCAAATTGCAATTAGACGCCAAAAGCACAACCTACCTTCTATTTATTGTTCCAAATACAGACTCAACAACAGATACTACCACACACAGTACAAAGATATTGATAAAAAGGAAAAGAGGGGAAGGATGCACAAGCTTATAACATTATTTATAGTTGCATAATTGCCTGCTGGTGGTTTACACTTAATTAAAACAAATGTACCGTGCCAAACCCTGAAAGTCCTTCAACCCACCAAACAATTATTTGTAGCACATGATCACTCACTGTTGATTTACACTTCATTAAACCAGTTCGAGATGGAAAACCATGAAAACCATCAAATAGAACTTTAACTGACCTGCACTCAAAAATCTGAAGAGATACATTTATTAGTAACTAATACCAATTCTCAATCTCAATTGTTCAATGTAGCAAGACAATATCATGTAACAACCAAACTAATTATCAAGCCAGCTAGAGAGCTGGGCCTCATAATCAAGCAGGGCAGAGATTTAAATTTGAAAATAATCTCATGATCTCACGTCTGCCCTTCCCAAATGGTCTTCTTATCATAATATTGTTTTCAGTCCACAACAACGTCTGCCCTTCCCAAATGGTCTTCTTATCATAAAATTGCTTTCAGTCCACAACTGTTCCTAATATAGTCATATCGATCAGGATGTCCAGCCAATTTTCTAGGTAAATTAATGCTAGAAAGAAACTTCATCTGCCAACTTAGAAGAAAACAATCTGTTTTTACTTCAACGAAAAAAGTCCAGTCATGTCTTCATTTGTTTCATTTTCTCATGGGCTTTCTAGTCTTTAAGGAAGTTAAGCTAACAAGTCAATTAGCTATCAACTATACAAGCCTATCATCTGCTTTCTTACTATTATTATTTCAAGTTCATTGATTAGGTATAAACCTTCAGAATTTTAGCTTTTGAAACGGTCTGTATCTACTTTAGTGCTCTAGACTTCAATAATGCAATACAGGTATAAAAGTACCATTCATCCAAGAAAATTTAGTTTCCAGAAGACTCTTTGGCGTAGCTGAAATAGATTTTGATTTCGTGTCCCTAAGTAGATGAATTGGTCCTGTACTCCTTACTTCTTAAGTTTATTGCACCACTTGGACCTAGCTTATGTATGCATATGGATATTTTCTTCATCTCTTCTTCAAACTTGTACATGAGATTATCTATGAATAAATGACCATGAATTATTTTGTAAATAATTTTTTTAAAAAAAAGAACTTATTGATAAATTATGGTTGCAAATGGACTGAAAATCTTGCTATTTGCCAAAGACACTAGGAATTAGGCAAACGATAAAAATGTAATGAAAATTCTATGATAATGGAAGGTGGTAAAATATATTATAATGAAATAAGAACAACGTTGAGAAATGATAATCTAATCGAAAGAGGTGAAAATGGTCTTTCATTCCAAAATCATCGATTTAATAAAATTACAGAAAAAGGAGATCAGAAAGGGAACAGAATTGGCAGTCTTTAGTGCATATTCAGATGTTGCATAACGCTCAATGCAAGTGAAATTTACAGATTTCCCTTAATTGTTGAATTGAAATCATCCATCCAACTAAGAAAGGGAAAATTTCGGGAAAAACAGCTTATCCAAAGCAATTCAAAAGTAGATAATAAGATTCTAAGAATAAAATTACCTTCAACTTTGGGGGCTCTAAATTCTAAGTGTCCCTTCCTTAAGACAAAGGCTATTGCTTTTGTTCTTCTCTTCCTGGTTTCTAGCTATTCAACTGAACAGTGAAGAGCCTAATCCCATAAGAGCCCTTAAGTTATGCATCTCTGGCTTAGCTTTTTATAATAAATTATAATCCCTTTGACAATTATCAAAATGTCAAAAACCAACAATCAATCAAATTAGCAAAACTTTCACAATGGAGAAGCAAAGACGATTCCTTTGCAATAAATTTTAACATAAGCATGAACACACAATCACATGTAACGAATTGATTCAAATCAATAGGCTCAAATGTAAAGAGATGGACCCTTACCAAACTAAAAGTGAGAAGGAAGAAAGTTGGACAAAAGGCCAACATCAGGAAAATCATCATCCTGATGGCTGAATCCTAATTGCATCCCAACATGAGTAAAGCAGTCCATGACATGCGATGGAGAAGAAGAGTCACTCAAAGAATCAATCTTTTTAGGTGTAGGAGTGGTAGTAGGAAGCTGGAAGCGGCAGAGAGGACAAGAATGGTGGTTAGAATTTAGCCAGGGCAGAATGCAGTGAGGGTGGAACAAGTGATTGCAAGGTAGCACCTTTGCATCCACGTCGATGAGGAACTGGTCCTTGCAAACGGCGCACAAAATAAGAGGGTCGTCCATTCCGTCCAGAAGACAAGAAGTGATTTTGATAGTGGGAAGGAGAAAAGCATTGGTGGTGGCGTCATCATCGTCATCGTTTTCGCTGAAAAATGGGAGGAACAAACGACGGAAGGAGGGGCTGTCGTCGTCGGGCAAAAAAGTGTCGGTGGTAGGAGTGGGATCGTCCATGAGTTCAAGATGGTCGAGGCCGCAGTGAGGGCAAAGGGAAGGATGAGCGTTGAGGAGGTGGACGCTCATGTCGCATTCGTGACACCAGTATGTTTGATAATGCGTTTCAGTTTCAGTAGAATTGGAAGACATCTCTTCTCTTCTCCTCTTGTTTCTTAATTGATGAGTGAGCGAGCGAAGTTTGTTTTTTCGTACTTTGGTTTGGTTTGATATAGTGTGTTAGGCAGGGAAGGAATTGGAGAGGTTAAGGGGGTGGGGCCCGTACATGGGATGTGGGGTCTGTCTGTCGTGAGCTCTACTTCTACATGTTTTTTCCTTCGCCATAATTTTTGGTACAGTCTGTTTCCCCTTCTTTCTCATTCTTTGTCATTTGACAAACACGTAACTCCTCCTTCCTGGTTTTCTATCTCATTACGCGCTCCTTTTTGAGGTTTATTGTTTATTATTGGTTAATGACAGATTCATAAGATGTTATTGTTAGCTAATCATTCATCAATCATAATTTCTGCTTATCAACTCATTACCTCACTAAGGATTGATTAGGGTTTTCTGCTCACAGAAAGGTCATCTCTTACTGCCCAGAACCAGCAACTGGTCATATGTTGTTTTCTTCCAATGCTTTGCTTCCTCATTTCTCAAGGTTAGATCTTTATCTCTTTACCTTTCTTGTATTGCTTATTATGCTTTTATACCATATTTATGTCGCTGTTTGTTGCTCATTTTCTCTTTACCTTCCGGTTTCTTGGCCTTTTCCTCTTTATCCTTTTCTCATATTTCCTAAATCTAAGATACTGGATGTGAGGATGAAACCATGAAAACTTCTGAAAGCTTGTTGAATTATTGAGACTTCCCATCGATCTTTTTTCCCTTTTCCAGTATCTTTTGCTCTCAATATAATTATAACAAAAATAATGAGGATAATTATGGCTAAAAAACTGTTCATATATATGAGGTTGAAGTATTTCCTAGGGTTGTATAATTGCAATCTTCAAATGCAATTGATTAGAGAGTCTAATTCCACTTTCTTGATTGTATTTATAGGGTTCTACATTGCTCATTTGAAATGTATGGATTTCTTTTGTTATCACCTGGCTTGTTTATTCAAAATGTTGATATATGTCTTCCATTTTCTGTTTCACTTTGCCTATATTCCTTAACGATAGAATATTATTGGAGCTACTGGCACAGCTTCACTCACATATGTGGATGAACTGTATTTCATTTATGGCAGCATATCTTCAGATTGTTATGTGCATGCGAAAGACAGTTCTTTTCATTTATGTAGTGAAGTAACTTCAATTACTGTCTTTTCTCATCATAGTTGCTATTTTAATTTTATTATTAGCATTTAATGTATTGATACACAAGGTGAACTTCTTTTATGCATACAATGACGGCTTAGATGATTACTTCTTTATGTACATTTCATGCTAGCTATTTTATTAGCTGGTAGACTACCCTGACTGTCAGGCAAACAGTTAACAGTTGAACTCAACTTTTATTTATTTTTCTTGCAGTGTAATAAACTACATATTCTAGCAAGACTTCAGGGGATCAGCTATGTTTTGGCAAGGCACTTGGATTTCCTGTGAAAGTAAATTTTAAGGTGATGTCATATAGATTGTTTTAGTTTAGTCCTTGCTTTTATACATGTGTTATCAATGTATAGTCTGAAAATGTTAAGTGCTTCTTTATGCCACTGTCTATAATGTTTTGGCTGATACAAAAGGTTTAATTGGGCATCGAGAAACTAGTTATACTTGGGCTTGATCCCAGGAAATATCGAGGCCTTCAACCACCAAGAAATGGATCATCTTGAGGAGAAAGCTGAATCAGGTGAGATTGTTTTCGGTATTAAATCCTTGATACAGGTTGTTTTGGGTCTTTTGTGTAATCTCCTCTGGTGCTTCAGAATATAGTATGCATGCATATAAGACATTTATAAGAAACTCCGACTATTCTGGATCCAAGTTTTTAACTTCTCTTATCCACCTATCTAGTTATGTGACGCCCCTCTATTCAAAGAAAACATATATATGGCAGGCAAGGGGGCTACAACAGTGTATATAGAGCTTGAATCAATGTATAGTATGTGCTGAATTATTCATATAGTTGATATTCCTTCTGAAATATCTGAAGAGTGCCTTGATGCAACAATCCAAGCCTCTTAATTCGCTCTGCTGTCATTTGTTTTTGAAAATTTCAAGCTTTTTTTTTGTCGTTTTCCTGTTATTGTCAGGGTGAGTTGTTGATTTTACCTACCTAAAATATTAAACAATAGCAGCTTTAAACAGGGATGGATGTTTAAGTTAGATGATGTCATTTGATATTTTGTTAGTGGTAAACTGTTGGTTGCAATGGATTTTTATATAGATCTCACTGAGTCAGTAGCAATAGGGGTAGATTACTGATATGTGTTACTTTGTCAAATTCCATATTGCTTACCAGAAAAATTTCTAGTAGAATTAAACCTTTGGTTCTTTGAAACTTTTTTTCCCTTCATTTTTCCATAATCTATTTTTAGTATTTTGAAGTTGCAATAATAAGATTTGAAGGGTTCTAAAACCCTTGTCTTTGACAGAGTGTTTGGTTTCCACTCTTCTCCAATTTCAATGTTAAGGTCACAGAACCATACTAGCATGTTGTAACTAAGGGATTCTGTCTTAAACTTAATTTTTAAAGCACTAAATCTTCATACCTCTATATTTAAGTTTGGTTCTAACTTCTTGCTTTTTGTTCCTGAACTAAAGGGTGTAAATCAAGTTTCTTATGATATTAAAGGACAATAATGTTGTCAGTTTTTTCTTCCCAAGACTGTTCTTCAGCTGAATATAACTATGTAATTAGAAATGACCACTTGGGATTTTCGGATTTATGCTTTACACCTTCACAAATACTGTGAGGTAATGGGCCTATTCTTATAACAAGGAATTCTAACCTGATCTTACTCTAATTTTTGTTCTTGAGTCTGGACCATTGAAGAGATGGCCATGAAAGCTTCTAGGGAAAAGAGGAAAAAACACTTGCATTTTTTAAAACAATAGGGAAAACTGGTTCTTCTTCGTGTTAACCATACTAATCAGTGATATATCTACTTAAGTAGAGTAGGATCTCGCTATAGTATCAGCAATAGTACCATTGACTTTGCTGACACAGAATCATCTGAAGGCTAGAGCAACTAAGTTTCTTCCTGTTTTTGTATCATTTTGTGATTGAATAGTGAGTTCTTAACTGATGTAGCCAAAGCACTATTGCTCCAATCCTACCACCCAAATCTGGGGTTTACTCAACTATTTACAAAATTTGGACACATAAATGCAGATCTTGTATGGTGCAAAAGGCTAGTTGATTTTATTTCATGTTGCCCCTTCGCATTTAGTATTTCTTGTTGTCTCGTATTAACAACTCTGGAAAGATTTTCTTTCATTTCCTTGTTAGTTTTCTCCTAATGTTAAGCAGGTTAAACAAATGAATTGTAACATACACGCCATTCTTCCTCTTTCTGAATATTACAATATGAACTTTCTTTCATATTGTGTAATTTTGTCATATATATTGGATCTTGAACAAATTTTGTGCTTTCTCACAGGTTGGACATTTTTCTTGCAGATCTTTTCAAGAACATTACAATTGTAAGAGTGGATACTGAATAATTTGAAGCCACCTCCATGCAGACAAAAACAATGTCCAAGGTGTGGGATGTTTTCGAGAAACTTCCTATGCTACTGAATGGAATTATGAAGGCTATATGCAAGTTTTGTAAGAAAGTTTATTCAGCTAAACCAACAGGTGGCTCAATGTCATATGGAAGCATGCATTAAATGAGTTAATGACATAAAAGAATATGCATTTTCTCCTGACACTTCGACAGATGGGACTGCATCTCATTCAAAACATCACATGGAAACATGTGTAAAACGAGTTAATCATGATATAAGAGAATATACATTTTCTCCTGACTTTTTGACAGATGGGGCTGAACCTTTAAAGAATGGTCAATTTGATTTGCATGATGTTTATAGGGCACTTGCAATGATGATTGTCCTTGATGAAAAACTATTGAAGATGGTTGAAAATGTGTGTTTTAGACATGTGATGGCTCTTGCATGATCTGAACTACAAATGATGAGTGTGAGAAACATTGAAGGATATAATGTCCATACATATCAAGGAAAAGGAAAATGTTTGTGCATTGTTGGCAACATGCCCAGTTCAAATTTGTTTAACGTCTCATAGGTGGAAGTCCAGTACTAATGATCATTATAATTGTGTTGCTGCATACTTCATAGACCATCAATGGAAATTGCAAAAAAGGATTTTGCGATTCAACTTATACCACCTCCACTCCACATGATAGTTTGTCTATCGGAGATGAGATTACTTCATGCATGGTCCAATGGAACATTGAACAAAAAGCTTTTAGTATTACATTGGACAGCTTGTCTGCTAATGATTGTGTAGCTTTCCATGCTTAAATCGCATCTTAATGCACAGAAGTATCTTCCTTGTGATGGTGTGCTTTTTAATGTGCGTTGTTTCATCCAAATTATGAATTCAATTGTAGAAGCTGCTTTTAATCTCGTTATGGAAATTATTGGAAACTCGGTCTCAGTGTCAAGTATGTGAAACAATCTCCACACATGAAGAACTTTTATATCGTTGCTAAAAATTTGAATTTGGATATTCGGGAAAAGTTGTAGCTTGATTTTCCTGCTAGGTGGAATTCTGTACATCACATGCTTGAAGTTGTTTCCTGTTATAAGAAGGCGTTTCTTTACTTAGGGGAAAAGGATAGAAACTTTATTCACCCTATATCAGAATATGAATGGGAAAAGGTTAGCATCTTGTGCAAATTTTTTAAGGTCCTTTATGAGGTAGCGCCTACATTTTCAGGGAACAGAAATCCGACTGCTAATTTGTATTTCAAGAGGGTTTGGAAGATTCATAGGCATTTGCTGAAAGTAGTGACTGGCTGAGAAAATTTCATGGCATGTATGGTGAAGGAAATGCTATTGGAGTTTACTGAATATCGGTCAGAATGTGGCCTGATATTTTCTTGTGCTGCAATCTTGGATCCTAGGTGCAAGATCAAGTTTATTGAGTACTGTTATACTAAGCTCTATGATAATGATGCTCAGTGGTATACTGGTAGCATTGTCGACAGTCTCCATAAGTTTGACGAGTACATGATAAGCTCTTCCTCATTTCGTGGCACTAGTGCAGGACTTATGTTACCTCGAATGTTTCTTGTGATGGATATTACAGCGATGAATTTGAAGGTTACAAGACATTTCAAAATGCTAGTTTCCATACTCAAGTGCGGAGGCCTGAGCTTGATCTTTATTTAGAAGAGCCAAACCATGATCTAAATAGTGAATTAGATGTGCTACAATATTGGAGGTCATGCGCAGTCAAGTATCCAGTGCTCTCCAAAATGGCTCGTGATATTTTGACCATTCCAATATCCACAGTTGCTTCTAATAGTGTGCTTACCGTAGGCTGTTTAATGTTTAAGTCCTTGTCGAAATTTACTGAAGGAAAGGACTTTACAATCCTTGATTTTTCTTCAAGACTGGTTGCAGCCACATGACAGCACAGGTAACTGGCCTGTGTTTGCAGTTTGAAGTTTAAACCATGTATAACCTTAACGTTAATTCATTTACCACTTGGCTTGTATAGGACGATCTGGCTGTATGGAAAGTCTGGGTGATGATGATGGCTCCAGCTCAAATGATGGAGATGATGATGCTGATTAGGGACTCCTACTTGTGTCAATTTTCTAAGGTTAGTTAATGATTATTTTCGTGTTTTATGCAATGAACAAAATTGTGAAAGCTGTCCATTTGGTTAGCTTGATTATGAATGCCTTTTAAGGTCCTCTCAAGCGCTAAATAGGCATATATATATATTCCCAACTCTTGAGACATAGTTAGAGCATGAAAGTAAAGAGAAGAAATCATACGTAGGAAGATAGGCCGAAATTTTATTATTGAGATCAGATAAAATAAAATAATAAAAAAAAGAAGATATTACAGCATGTAGTAGAAACAGGAAACATGGTTAAACGGAAGAAGGTTGGGGAAGCCTAGAGGCTTCAAGATCAGCAGTTTTCTTGAGGAAACCTTGGTCATCATCCTCAAGGGCCATCTGAATAGGAATGGACCCCAACCCATCAGCAATAGCAAGCATGATCTTCTTCATCTCACCCCTAAACTCATCAAGATCGACGGTGCCGCTTTTATCACAGTCAAAGTTGCCAAAGATGAACTCATACAAGCGAGTGAGTTCTTCTGGAGTGGTGGAAACGTCCATTCGGAAGTGGGTTTCCATCAAACGCAGGGACTCGAACCCCGTTCGGAGCTCCGATCTGGATAACAGCCCGTCGTTGTTGAGGTCAAGCTTGCAAATGTGTGGTCCACGCTCTTGTTGAACTGTGTCTCATCGTTCACGAAGTCACGTACTGTTGTTCCATCAATCAAGACCACACCCATCTTTTTGCCTTTCTTTGTGTTTAAAAAAAATTATGGTGTTGGGAATAATATAGGGATAAAGATCTTGTTCTAATCTTTTTAGGTTTAGATATTTCACATAATGAATTGCTTGGGGGCGTAAAAAGGAGTTTGCTGTATGTTGTCACTTCTCGTAGTTGGGCTAAAAAATTTGTGGTTGGCTTTTATGTCATGGGAACATCCAGTCGTCTACCATTATTAATGTCTAAAATTATTGCTTCTTCGTCACAATGCTTATGTTTCTTGACCTTTTCAAACTGCAATTTCAGCGAGTGGCTGTGGATAACCAACAAGAAAATACATTTAACGAGACACGCACTTATTTATTTGTTTAGGATTTTCTGATACTGACGATCACAATCGATAGATACTGTTCCTTTTCATTTATGAATAGTATTGCTACAAAACAAAACACAATAATGTCTCCATTCACCAAATTGAAGCACAATTTCAACATCTTTATTATTATGATTATTGCAGTAAAACTTAATTAATACTGAATAATTAATAATGTCAAAAATTAAATAAAATTTAAGAGAATCACTTGAGTTTTACTAATATAGTTTAATATTTTTACTATTTAATAATTAATATAAAATATTAAAAAATTATTAAAAGTATTAATTAGTAGAATTAGTGTTCGTTATAAAATTATTTATCTAAAGTAGTTTGTTTCTTTTTACTTGTTATATTCTTGAATTATATATTTTGTAATACTTTATGTGTAACAATATAAGTAGAATTTTAAAGGTCAATTAACTCACAACAATAAATAATAGAATTAATATATAAATTTATATAAATTAATAACTTCCATTAATAAATAAAAAATTTGACAACAAATTATATTAATTGAAAAAGGTTTTACTGTATTGTTATTGTCTAGCAACTTAAAAGAAAGATTAAGAAACAATTGCAAATTAAAGTAGTGGTTTAAACCAATCCATCATGTTCATTAAAACCTCTACCAAATTAATTTTAAAAAAAAGTTATTAGTTGCCAAAAATTACATCAAAATTTACATCACAGCAAAAGATGAAGCAAATTAAATAACCCAAAATTTCTCCACTAAAAGGAGTTTAGAGTCGAATGAGAAAAGAGATCAACATATCACCCAAACGTCACACCTTCAAATGAATGACCTCACACGCCCCTCTTCCCGGAGTCAGACTTGGTCAAAGATCTCAGCTTAACGAGAAACTTTGTTTTGTTATTATTAGTACCACCCTCCTTTCTCTTCTTTCTGCCAATCCTCCCCGGGGAAGAGTCCCAATTCTCCGGCGACCCTACGGCCAACACACTCTGCGGCGACCTTGTCTCTTCGTAATCTGTCAAATTTTCCTTGCGTGTCCTACTGTTCAAAATCCTCGCCTGCATTGCACCCACCACCTCCTCCATTGCCGAATCAGCATTCCCTCTGTTCCGCAACAGCATCTCCCCTATCTGTGCCGGCGTAAGAGCACCACCGGACCTTATGCAGCTCTCCACCACATCAAATAGAGGATGTGAGTCTATCCCCAGGTAATTGATAGCCAAGGCCTTGAAGGCATGCATCCCACAAGTGCCTAAATTAACATGAACATCCATACGCCCACATCTAACTAGAGCAGGATCAACATTATCTCTATGGTTGGTTGTAAATACTATAATCCTCTCTTCTCCGCAGCACGACCATAATCCATCAGTGAAGTTGAGTAGCCCTGACAAGGTGACCCGCCCAGTCTCGGCTTCTTCATTGCCTGATGATGATGATTGGTGGGATCTTTTTCTTGTACTTGTAGTTGTACTACTCCTTTTTAGCATTCGATCAGCAGTTAGATCGACGGAACAATCTATATCTTCGATGACAATGATAGACCTGTTGGTGGTTTGGATTAGGAGAGCTCTAAGCTCAGAGTTGTCGGTGACTTTGGTGAGCTCAAGATCAAAGACATCATAGCACAAATAATTAGCCATTGCAGCTATTAGACTTGACTTGCCGGACCCTGGTGGACCGTAGAGCAAGTAACCCCTCTTCCACGCTCGTCCAACTCTATGGTAAAAATCTCTTCCATTAGCAAATGCTTTCAAGTCATCCATTATTAGCTTCTTGAGTTGGGGTTCAAGAGCTAAGGTTTCGAAAGTGGAAGGATGGCGAAAAGGAACTGATACCCATCCAGACTCGTATGAGGCATTGCCATTATTAGTGAAGAGCCTCCTTTCCCTGGACACCCGCTCGAACTCCTCAGCACGTGATGTGACGTGGTGGAGATATGGTGAAAGTAAGATATGTCGATGGCGCTTTGGTAACTTGAGAGTGAAGCAACGTTTCTCTTCTAATGAATCTTGGACGGTTTCCACATGGTGGGTCCAAGAAAGAGAGTGGCCGTTGAAGGAATCGTGGACTGTTTGGTTAGGAGCAACGGTGAAGGAAATGTGATTAGAGGAGTTGGAGCGGGAGAGGGTGAGGCGGCGGCAGGTGGAGTTGACAGAATTGAGGTAGAGATTGACATGGCGGTAAAGGTGATTGATGTCAACACCACAGTAGCCGTTAAATTCAGGGATGTCGAAGTAAGAATAAGGGGAAATGAGGTCTTGAAGGGATTCGTAGAGGGAGTGGAGGAGGGAGAGGAGTTGTGTTGGTAATATGTTTTGGAGGACTGTTATAAGGCCAAGAAGTGACCACATTTGTGACAATATCTCCATTGAAGTAGTTGGGTTGATGATCAATTGTGATTATAATTTATATATTTGATGTGCAAATAGAAGGAATGATATATGGTATAATATAGATAGCAAATATATTAGATAGAAGAAGAACAAGGAGTGTACTGTCGCTGCAGGAAGAAGATAGATAAGAGCTAAAGACACTGTTGAGGTCTGAAAAGAAAAGAAAAGAAACTAAAGCAATATATAGCAGCAAAGATAAAGCTAAAGATGCACGAAACCCACTGCTACTCTCCTTTTGCTTTTTTCTGTGTCTACTACGCTGTACCAGAGGGCTGGTTACCTCTTCATTAATTGGGAAATGGTTGGTGACGCCACTCGCATCATATTTTGAGTAACACGAATTAAAACACTGTTTAATTATTTTTTTATAAATATTATGTTGAATTATATCATTCATTTTTTGTATTTGATTATATAAAAATTTGTAATTATATTATTCACTTTCTGTAATTATATAACAAATTCTGTACTAAATTTAATAATATGTTTTCACTTTCTATATTTGACCATATTAAATTTTATAATTATTTTTTTATTTTTTATAATCATGTAATAATATTTAAAGCAAGTAACTACAGTCTTAGAAGATTGCATGAAATACTCTTACAGGTTATAGAAAATGAAGAAAATGGATGTAGAATTTGGTATAATCAAATATATGAAATGAATGAATATAGATGAAATTACTCAAATATATGAAATGAATGAATATATAGATCAAATTCAATACAAAAATTACAACAAAAACAAAAAATAAAAGATTAAACATCGCAAACATAAACTGTTAGTTAAATTAAACGACTAAAATGGTTAATCCCAAATTGTTGTAATAAATGAGTCCAAACTTATATACATTGTTAACTTTCAATGTAAGATTTTTAAGCTAATACTCTAGATGTAAAGCAACTCAAAGTGACTCCCGATTGGGATGTTACATAATTTGTAGTGCATAAATCAATCTAATTAATAAAACCCGTTATTGAGTTCTTTTTACATGGTGTTCCAGCACAAACCAAATTATTTCCAAGATATCAAGTATGTTAATTAAGTGGAAACTATATGTATTCATTAATTTGGTGGTGTGAGAGTGAAACACAAATGAGTGTCTATATCATAGGGCATGCATGCAGCAGGCACACGAGACAGAGTCTACTTTGGCTTTTACGACAATTAATCTGCTTTTGTTTCTTCTTTTGCTTTTACTTTTTTCTTCTTGAAATTGGTGTTCTAAGAGGTCAGAGAATGTTCTTGATTTCAAATAATTATATACTCATCATCATATGATCACAATGATGATAGTGTTCCGTCCTAGCGAGCTCCTTTTTACTATTTTTTTTCACTGTTTAATATATTTTTCTTTTTTCCTGGGGGTCTTTTTGTTTCTACATTTAATATAGTTTAATTAATTAAACTGAATGCAGATTTTGCAGAGAAATATAGAGAGGTAAGCTTTATGGTATGGATGGAAAGCTTATATGGATGCAAATGTAATAGAGATACTGCGCATGCGTGGATGTTTCAGAAAAGAAGAGTACCATTGGCATTGATCCATGCTGCTAATGGCTAAATAGCCTTTACATCCTCCATTCACCAAATTAGCTTTAAAGCTCCATGGACAAAGATCCTTTTAATCTCAGAAATTTATTTTACATTAAAGGGTATTTTAATTTTGGAAAGGTAGTTGAAAAAAAAACCATTTTTGAGACTTGAAAAGAAAGAAGTCTCTCCTTGTGTGCATGATTGATTATTAATAAAAACAGACACAATTGATTATTAATAAAAATAGACACAAGAACTATATATGTAGTTTGATCACTCAATTCATGATGTTCTGTGTCTTCAACTGCTATATTTATTGATCTTTAAGAGAAAATGAGAACTGAATTAATTCCCATACCAATCCTTGTTCAACAAAAATCTATGCAGTTATAGTATAATGCTTCTTGCATCTCATATGTATATCTATTTTATAGCCACTCTCTTTGTTTTCTTTTTTGCTTTTGCATCTAAACAAATGAGGGCAAGGTGTAGATAAAGGGGCGCAGGTGAACATATTCTTATTCTTTTGCATTTTGCAATTCTCGCAAATTCGTTTGTCAACTTGATGTGACTGTTGCTTTAGAAACAAAGTTTCATTTACAGCTCTTTTACTAAAATTTAGTCCAAAATTCTGGCATGAAAGGGAGTGAATTGTGCACCCTTCAAATTGAAATCTGGTGCACCTTCTAATTTTTTAGGGTATGAAAAATGGTTGAAATTTGTTAAAGGGGGAAACAAAGCTTAAGGGGAAAAGAAAAGAGGTCATGTGTGGACATGAAAGCGACGAGACTAGAGCATGGACATGCATAATATATAGATAGATATATAACGAAAGCTATAACTTGTAGGAGAATCAAGAATAAAGCCAAGAAAAATGCTTTATCTCTAATGTCAAAGATCAAATGGTTCAGATTCCATCAACTAAGTGGTTTTTGTGATTATGATGCTAATCCATGGAGACTTCAAAACCTTGTGTTTGTCCATGAAAAAAAGAATCTGCAGACACATTATTAAGATGTCCTTCATGCAACCATATAATATAATAAGTACCCAACAACCAGTCAAAGAAGAAGGTATCATTAGACACTTTGAGAGTATTAATATTATTGTAGTCTAAGATAGTACATATCATTCATACTCATATGATGACAAGAAGTGGAGACAACGTAAATATAAAAGATGTTGCCTTAGTTGGCTTAAATATAAAATATGTTGCTTTAGTTGGCCTTTCTTCTTTATATAACATGGAGGAGAAATTCATAAAAGAGAAATACCAAAAGAAGCTTTGGAATGAGGAACTTATCCACATCCCATGAAATCGAAAAAGAAAAATGTGAAACTAGTTTCTAAGTGATTCAGTACTAATGGCTAAGGGATAAATCGTAAATTTGGTATCTGAACTTGTTACAAAATAATAATTTAGTGGCTCAGATTACTCATATTTTTAAATTTCAATTTGATCATTGAACTTACTATCATGACATAATTTATAAAAATTTAATTTGATTCTTAAACTTATTATCAAGTAAAAAAAAATCATTCAATCCCATTTATTATTATTATTATTATTATTTTCTTAAAAAGCATATAATTTTATGATACTTTCTATTTTTTAATAGAATAAGAAAATAAATAATAAACAATAAAAAACTGTTCATATTTAAAAAAATGAAATTTTTTATTTTTAAATACCAATCAATTTTTTTTTGAAAATTAACTAAAGTGTTTAAAAAATAATATTAATTCTACTTAATTTTAAAAAAAATTAATTTTGGATGATTTTGCAACTTAATAATAAGTTTAAGGATCAAATTAAACTTTTTAAATAAATTATGTCATGATAATAAATTTAAGTGCCAAATTAAAATTTAATCTATGAAGTCAATAAAAAGAAACCTGATGGTTACTTGTTAAAAATACTTTTTTATAGTTTTTTTACTGGTTGTAACATCAAAATATAATAAAAAAAAAGTTATACCACTAAATTGTCATTTTCTAATAAGTTTAGACATCAAAATTGTCTTTATCCCAATAGTTAACGTACTACTTGCACCATATATGGCACATTTTATTTCATCAATTAATCTCAACCTCACTAAAAAAAGAGCTTATTATAGTTATTTTTATTTCTTTTTTAAAAAAACTCATGCTATTCAATTAAAATTTAAATATGGGTGTGAAATTGTGTAATCTTTAAGATTGTCAAATTGTAAGTTAGACCACATTAAAACTTAGGTAATTAACAAAAATAAAATATTAAAGAAGCATTCTCAAATTATAGAGGAAGGCGACATTCTCAAAGAAGCATCAGCAGCAGCTCTGGTATTAAAGCTATTATTTTTCAGAAGTTTTTTTAAAGATAAGAAGATGAATCTGATCCTATGCTATTATTTTATAATATAACAATAATTGATTATTATTTGTTTATTTGTCTAAATCAATGCTCAACTATGTTCTATTTTGGATAAGCCGACTAAAGAACTGCTGCTACAAATTGACATGACCAATACCAAGAATTTACAGATCTCGTTTAATTAATTTTTTATTCAAAGGAAATCTCTTATTGGTAGACTGATTTCAGCTTGGGAACCATTGGGGAGTCAGTTTCTAATCTCTCTCCCTCAATGGCTGTTAAAAATCATAAGTTTCAGGTGTCCCATGAATATATAGCCTCAATGGCTTAGGGATAATGACACAACTATCTTCTGTGGAGCAAACATATTATCATTTGTGGAAATAGCTGTTGCGGTTAATGTACTGTTTGAGTTCATGGTGGGGCTATGATATCATATATTTCTTCTTTTCTGTGGGTCATTAAAAGCAACATCCCTTTCTTTTCTGTAGGTCATTAAAAGTAACATCCCTTACTCCCATATCTATATTTGAAACAAAATAAAGGATTATGTTTTCAAGTTTTTGTGGATCTATAACTAAAGGATTATGTTTTCAAGTTCCTTAATGGTTTGAATGAAAATTTTCAGGCAATTCGATCTCAGATCATTCTAATGAAGCCTTTCTCTACCTTGGATTTGGTGTATAATATCGTACTCAGAAAAGAGACTTAGAAATTCATGTTGTTGCAATAAAAGAATTTTGTTGATCCTACTACTATGGTAGTCAAGAAGAATAATGAAGATGATCTCTATTGTACTCGTTGTAATACCAGGAACCTTAAAGAGACTTACTATAAATTGATTGGTTATCTACCTGGTTTTAAGTTCACTAAAGGAAAACCTTCTAATGTATTTGCTCCTAATCAAAAGCGCTGCGAATACTTCAATTTTGGGACCTCCTCCAACTATGTCACAGGTTGCTTCACCACAATTAAGTCTCACTAAGGAACAAGTCCCTCAGCTGCTCAATCTGATTAGAGATCAACTTAATGTTGCTTCAGTTAATGTCACGCCTGATTCTCATGTTGCTAGTACGACAGGTTCCTTTTCAGTGTTTTTTTTACTTCTAATGCTAATTTACTTAAGCACTTGTTGAAACTCAAATCACACTTTAATTCACGGATCGTAGACACTGGAGCTACTGATCACATCTCTTGGTCTTTGCATTTCTTTTCCTCATTCCAATCTGTTCATAATTGTTTTGTTAGCCTTCCTAATAGCATGAAAACCATGGTCACTCATATCGGTACTGTTCAACTTAGTCAACATGTAATTCTCCATAATGTTCTCTATATTCCCACTTTTACATTTAACTTGATTTTAGTGAGCAAAATGACTTGCAATAAAGATATTTGTTTCATTTTTCTTCAACAATACTGCTTCATCTATGCCCTATCTTCATGGACAACAATTGGACTTGCTAAGGTTCATCAAGGGTTGTATTTCTTGCAAGATTCCTTTTCTCTTATTATTGGTTCTTCTACTTCAGTCACTTCCTCTTTTGTTAATGTTGTTTCTTTTTATATATGGCATCATAGGTTAGGTCATATAGATATCTCTCAATTTCCTACTTTGAATCACTTGTTATCTGATGTAAATATAAATAGAGTTAATAAGATTCCTCGCATAGCTTGTCCCTGAGCCAAGCTTAAGCGATTACCATTTCCAAAGTCTTGATAGAATTCACAGTGCTTTTGACCTTGTACACTTGGATGTATGGGGACCTTATTCTCAATCTAATCTTAATAAAAATAATTACTTTCTTACTATAGTTGATGAATTTTCCAAATGGATACGGACATTTCTTATGAAGCATAAGTCAGAGGTCTCTCATTAGGTTCATTATTTTTTGTAACATGGTTCATAATCAATTCAACAAATTTGTTAAGTTCATTAGAACTGACCAAGGAACTAAGTTCTAACTCAATTCTTTCTTTCACTCTCATGGCATTATTCATCAACAAACCTGTGCTTACACACCTCAACAGAATGGGACTGTTGAACAAAAACATCAGTATGTGCTTAATGTAGCTAAAGCCCTTTTGTTTCATTCTCATATTCCTTTGAAATTCTGGGGTGATGTTGTTCTCACAACAACTTTTCTTATCAACATAACTCTTTCTCCTCTTCTTAATAAAACTCCTTTTCAATTGCTTTATAACAAACCTCCAAATTATGATTTCATAAGGTCCTTTGGCTGCTTATGTTTTGCAGCAAATCTTACTTCTCATAGAACTAATTTTGACTTTAGAGCTAGAAGATGTCTTTTTTTAGTTATCCTTTTGCTATAAAAGGTCACCTTTCTTTTGTTTTTAGAGATGTTAAATTTCATGAACATATTTTTCCATTTACTCAATTCTCTTCTGCAAACTCTCTTCCTTCTGATCATTCTTCAGTTCTTCCTATTCCTCTGGATCATGATATTTCATCTCCTACTTCTACTATGCCATCTCCACTTACTACTTTACCATTACCTACACCATTATCATCATCTTCTCCACTTACACCTGTGTTAATCATCTTTTCTTCCTATGTTATTAGACTCATCTACGAAATACCTCATTCGCATAGTCATTTACCTATTTCTGCTCTTGATTTTTTTCTCTTAGAAGAAGTTTTAGGATTTCTAAGCTTCCTTCTTATCTTCATGATTATCATCATCATTTTTATTCAACCAATTTCACTATTACTCATCCTCTCTCTAATGTTCTTTCTTATTCTCATCTTTCTCCATCTTTTAAATCCTTCACCTATGTTATTTCTTCCATCACTGACCCCACCACATATACATAAGCGATTAAGCATCATCATTAGATTACTGTAATAAATACTGAATCGGATGCTCTTACAGCTAATGACACATAGTTAGTTGTGCCATTGTAAAACTCTGATGGTTCCATGGACAAGTACAAAGCCAGACTTATGGCTAAAGGTTACACACAATAGCATGGGTTTGATTATGAGGAAACCTTTAGTCCAGTAGTTAAGCATATGACTATCAGAGTTTTTTTCTTTTGCTCTTGTTGCTTCTCATGGTTGGCATTTGGCATAATTGGATATCAATAATGTCTTCTTGAATAGTGATTTACTTGAAGAAGTCTATATGGAGCTACCTAAGGGTTATCAGTTTCAGGGGGAGATTTCCAATGAAACTGATATTTTGTGTTCAAAGAATAGCACAACAAGCTAGTTTGTAAGCTTCATAAGTCATTATATGGTTTGAAGCAAACATCAAGGCAATGAAATTTGAAGTTCTTTGAGTGTTTGATCAGTAATGGATTCACACAATCCAAAGCTAATTATTCTTTATTCATAAAAAAAGATGAGCTTTGTTTTGTTGCTTTATTGGTTTATGTAGATGACATTGCAATTGCAAGCAACAACCAATTACAAGTATAAGAAGTTAAAAATTTATTGCAAACGCATTTCAAACTCAAAGATTTAGGACAATTGAAGTATTTTTTAGGCTTGGAAGTAGTTATATCAATAAATGGAATAACCTTGAGCCAAAGAAAATATACTCTAAAGCTGCTGGAAGAAGTATAGCATGTTAGGAGCTAAGCCTTCTGCAATTCCTATTGATGTTGATCATCAATTGACTCGCTCATAAAAAAATTTGATTGCATAACAATATAAATACAGGAAATTGGTTGGTAAATTGATGTATCTTACATTGTCTAGGCCTGATATCGTGTATGCAATTCATATATTGTCCAAGTTTATGGATAAGCCAACTAAAAGTCATTTAGATGTTGCATTGAAGGTGTTATAGTATTTGAAAAAGGCATTAGGACAAGGCATATTTTTCTCTATAGATAATGATCTTCAATTAAAATCTTATGTTGATAGTGATTAAGGTTCATGTAAGGAGAGTAGAAGATCATTATCAGCGTATTGTGTGTTTTTTGGGCGCTCATTGGTGAGCTGGAAGTCAAAGCAACAGTGCACAATTGCTAGAAGCTCAATCGAGGCAGAATAGAGGTCTATGGCTATTGTTGTTTGCAAATTGGTTTGGCTTGGATTTGTGCTCAAAGATTTCAAGGTGCCTTATAAACAACCAACATTCTATATTGTGATAACATTTCAGCAATTCATATCTCAAAGAATCCGGTCTTTCATGAAAGAACAAAACATATTGAGATTGATTGTCACTTCATTAGGTAGAAGATACAAGTTGGAGACGTTCAAACACTTCATGTAGGGACAACAAAGCAGCTGACGGACTTTTTACTAAGTCCTTATATCCGAAATAGTTCATCTATTTATTAGATAAGATGAGCATATGTAATATATATGCACATCTTAAGGGGGAGTGTGAAGGTGTGGTTTCAGCTAATAATGATGAATTAAGAAGTGGAGGAACATATGTTGATGACGATTAGAGGAACTGTAAGAAATTAGTTGGTAATTAGTTATTTATGTTGGTAATTAGTTTAGAGTAGTTGCTGAGTTGGAATGTTAGTAAGAGTAGCTTGTACTGAGTATAAATAATCATTTCTTGTAATTGTAATCACTTTTGCTTATTAATAAAATTCATTCATTTTTTCCATCATTCTTCAACTTGTTTCATTATACTATACCAGAAACAATTTTCACTAACTAAAACAACAGGTATGATGTTGCTTTTAGCATAAATACCAAAGGACATGCTCGATTATTAGACTTTGCAAAGAAATGCAAGAACCTTAAACTATTCTTGCATGTCTCAACTTGTAAGATAAACCCAAACTAAATAGTTAAATGTTATATAGATGAGTTATACATATCATGCATGCATGTCGTTGAACTTGCATCATACAGCTATGTTAACAAGGAAAGAAAAGGAATAATACTAGAAAAGCCTTTGTTTATTAGACAAAGCATAACACAGGAGGAGAGTATCAACTCATCGTCAGTTTTTGTTCCTTCGTTGGATGTCCGCATTAAAATGAAGTTGGCTTCTAGTATGATGGAATTCCTTGAAAATGATATTGAAGCAGCTCAAAAATTAAAAGATTTGGGTATGGAGGGGTATTTATTATGATCAATATTCTTTTGGTTGATTTCAAGTTAACTGTCATTAGTAATTGAATGAAAGTTTAAAGAGTTGGTTCTACCTAACAAGGCAAGAATTTATGGATTGCAAAACACTTACGCATTCACAAAAGCCATGGGTGAGATGTTGATAAATAGCCAGAGAGAGAATTTACCGGTTGTGATTATTCGTCCAAGCATCATTGAGAGCACCTACACACAACCCTTCTCTGGATGGATTTCGGGAAACAAGTATAGGATATAATAATTGTTTGTATTTTCGTTTGCTAATTAATACTATATATGTTCTTAATTTCCTTTGCTTTTGCAGAGTGATTGATAAATTTTTCATATCTTATGGGAAAGGTCAATTTCAAGGTTTTGTAGGAAACTCCAAAACAATATTAGACATTGTAAGGCATTATATTATGTATTCCTTTACTATTTAAGCAATAGGCAAGCTTGCTTTCTTGTCCTTATTTCATGATACAATTTTAGATACTTGTAGACATGGTGGTGAATGTAATTATAGTAGCCATGGCAAGACATGGGACTATTTCCAAAGCAAAACTAGTTGTGTATCATGTCGCCTCTTCTGTTTCTAATCCTAATTCATTTTGCCATGTATTTAGCTTGGCCTACGACTAAATTTTTTTTCTACTACTCAACTTTAAAGGGGTCAAAATCGAAATTAAGAAATTCAATTTTTTTAGCTCAATGGACAGTTTCTCTTTTTACATAAGGGGCGAAACAACATAACAATCCTACAAGAAGAAGATAATATTCCCACTTTGGATCCCAAGTCGCTTCTCTAGATGCAGACAAAACACACTAAAAGGGTGAAGCAATTTCTCCACTGGGCAAAAATGTTTGAGCCCTATACATATTTGTAGTATAAGAAAGGTGCTCAAAGAGCATAACTAAGGGAGAATATTCCTAACAGAGGAAATACCTATTTGATCATAAATTATCCATTGCTTAACTTCATCTAGAAGTTTTTGCAATCTGTGGTTTCGAATACGTCGCTTAGTAGCAAGATGTGGCAACCTATCTGCTGCATAGTTGGCTTCTCGGTATATATATATATATATGATAACCACTTCCCAGTCTCTATCTAACAACCTATGGATACTATGGATAAAAGAGCGAAAGCCAGCATTAACGATAGTCTTCTTTTGTACAATTTGTATAGCACATTGGCTGTCAGTTTCAAGCTCCAAATGTTTCACTCCTAAGTTCCAAGCAAGCTCTAAGCCATTATAATTCCCCATAATTCAGCTTATGTTATTGAACACAATCTGACATTCATGGCAAAGCCACCCATCCATTGACCCAACCAATTTCGAAAGGCCTCCTACTGAAACCATCCTTTTAAGCTGTTGAAGGATTCGTCTGTATTAAGTTTGTACCGACCATCTCTAGGCATGTGTCATCTAATCCATGCAGGTATGCGTGCAATACCATGGTTAATCATGGAATTATTAACCTGAACAACTTCATTAGCTCGAAATAACATCTCATCAACCATTCTCTCTCTTCTAACTATTTTAGCTCCAAATAATTATTGATTTCGCCAAAATCAAAAATAAGAAATAGCCACTCTAAACACACAGCTCCAATCTTGACTCCACATCGATCTTTAATTTGTTGGTCAAGTTACTCATCAACCATTCCTTTAAAGACAGAGAAAAGAATGTACCTTGAGAATGACTAAAACTAATTTCTCCCAAACCATCTTTGCAAACCAGCAATCTCTAAGAACATGTAATCCATCTTCATCTGCAACACCACATCTGTCACATAAGGCATCATCACATATATGCCTTCATTTTAGTTCAACCTTCGTTAATAGTGAACTATACATAATCGCCCATAATAGAATTCTAATTCGTTGTGGTCCCTTCCAATGCCAAACCAAGCTCCAACAGCCCCCCTCCTTATTCTATCGGTCCATCCGAATAGCATCATAAGTGGTCCTAATAGTGGAGAAACCAGTTTTAGTATAAGCCCAATGAATGTTATCCTCCATATCTTTCTCCATATGAGGCTTAATTCCAGCAATAATGAGCACAACCTGAGTAGGTAACAAATATTGAAACAACTCCCATTTCCGCTGCCCAATGTCATTCACAAAATCAGATACTGTAGCACTGATCCAAGCAGGCGTGACATCACCCAAGGCCACTTCACATAGTGTTTTATCACTGAGAACCCATTTGTCCAACCAAAATCTAACTCGTTTGCCATCTCCCAGTGACCACGTCAATCTATTCAGAGTTGTCTTCTAAACCTTACACATAGTACACCACAGATGTGATCCATTAAAAGACTTCAACTCCGCTGGGATATTAGTAAAATTCAAACCATATTTTCCTGTAATCACCTGAACCTAAAGAAGATGGTCTTGGGTAATTAGCCCCCACCATAATTTTTGTAAGAAAGAATCATTCATTGCCTACAATTCCTTTAGCCCTAAACCTTCGGTTGACACATTATGCCATTTAACCAGACTCATATGCCTCTTTTCACTATCACTATTGCCATTCCAAATAAAACGTCGGCATATTTCCTTAACCTTATTGCAGATGGTTGCGGGCAATTGCGTAGTTTGCATAGAATACAGTAGGATAGCTTGAATGACCGAATCTACTCAACCTTATCAACTATATCTTGGTAAGTTATTTTACACACTCATGAATGGAGGAGAGGCACAACCAAATACCTGCCCTGGCTATCAGTAGCTTGAACACCAGGTGCTCCACTCAATTTTTTAGCTTCAGCAATGGGAACATTTTTTGAAAAATAAACCAAAGTTTTTGATTTATTCATTTTTTCCCCAGAACTCGAACAAAAATTCTGTATGACTTCATCCAAAACTCGAACTTGCCCCATGGTAGCCTCACTTGGGGGACCTGATCGCGAATTTGACCATGCATTGAAGGGCAGTCCTTCAGGAGCACAGGTAGCTATGTCGGGATGTTATGCTGGTCCCATTTTCAACATCCTATTTGGTTAAGGCTTGTCTCTAGTTGGCTCATCTTGGTATGCATACCCATCTTGTGTCAAGATTTCAGCAGATCCATATCTACTGGAGACACTAGGCTTTCAGGTGGTTGGTTTGATTTGGGCACTTGCGATCATACCTAGCAAAAACTCATGTCTTTCCAATTTAAAGGCGCATAAACCTGGTCCTGACAATTTGTGTTGGAAAATTATGTACTTTATTCCAATTATTAACTAGCCTCTTGTATAGTGAATTATCATCAATCGTAATATTGCATTTTTAATACAAACATATCCATATAATTTTTTTGCACAAATTGATTTGAAAATATATACATATAATAAAATATAAAATTGATTTGAAAATTTTTCCACAAATTTAAATAATTTCAAAGATGGAGAAAAAATATATAGGGAAAGTATTTTCAATTAAAATACAAATATATCCATATAATTTTTTTTCAAATATACCCATATTTATTTGATATTATTTATTTAAATTTGTATAAAAATTTACAAATCAATTTTATGTTTTATTGATTTTAAAATATTTTTCATCATTAAATTTATAATATAAATAATCAATATAATTTTACAAATTAATTATAACAATAAAAAATTAATACAACTCTAACTTAATTTAATTTTACTGTATCATAATATATTTTGTATTAAATTTAATATTTAAATATAAAAATAGTTTTATTAAAATATTTTAAATAATATGTAGAATTTCAATATTTACGGATATGTAAAAAAATAAATATATAGGCTAAAAGAAATATAAAACTTTTTTTAAGAACTTGAGACACATAGTATGTCAAATATAAACAACGATTATGAAAGTCTATTAATTTATAAAAGATTTATAGTTATCACTTCAATATTTAAGTTGTTAAACATTTATTTAATTGTATTGAAAATTTTTTAAATTGGATAATGGACCCGTAAAAATAATTTTCTAGTTTCGTGATTGTTTGGACCAACAAAGTTTTATTCAAATCTGTTGGAACTTGTCCTCCATTTTGGTTTAAAGCGCAAACTGACTCATCCACCACGGTCCATTGGCTCTGAAAAAACAAAGCATTAAGCCCATCGACACCCGGAGATCAAATCCTATGAAAAATTATATTATGGGCTCTAATGTTTTGTAGTCATGTGTGAGGATAAATTTTTCTATAAAAACTATTTTATTTTTTAGAACAAACTTCATTTTTTCTTTTTACTTTAAATATTACTTCTTTTTTTATTTTTAACCAACCTTTTTTGTTACTTAAAATATACATATTTATGCTTATATACCTCTTTTTATTATTTATTATTATTATTATATTTAGAAAAAAAATAGACTTATTTTTCACAAAAAATTAGTATAACTGTAGATTTATCAATTTTAATATTGCAAAAAAATTTACAAATATCAAAATATTTAACTATAAAAAATAAACTGACAGTTTACATAAAAAATGAACTTATAGTTTATAAAAAATGAATATATAATTTACTAATGAATTTGTAGTTTATACCAAAATAAACATATAGTTGACAAAAAAAAAACCTACAATTTATTAATAATAAATCTGCAATTTACAAAAAAAATGAACTTGCAGTTTACTAATAATGAATCTATAATTTATACCAAATGAACCTACTGTTTACAAAAAATGAACCTACAGTTTATTGATAATGAATGAACTGTAGATTTATTTTTTGTAAACTATATATTCATTTTGGTATAAACTATAGATTCATTTTAGTATAAACTTTAGATTTATCATTAGTAAACTATAAGTTTATTTTTTGTAAATTATATGTTTATTTTTTATAAGCGTAGGTTCATTTTTTGTAAACTGTAGGTTCATTTACTATAAACTGTAGATTCATTATTAATAAATTGTAGATTTATTTTTTGTAAACTGTGTGTTTATTTTTTTTATAAGTTATTGATTTATTTTTTGTAATGTGGGTTCATTTACTATAAACTGTAGATTCATTATTAATAAATTGTAGATTTATTTTTTGTAAACTGTATGTTTATTTTTTATAAGTTGTTGGTTTATTTTTTGTAAGTTGTAAGTTTATTTTTTTTCTGTAAATTATAAGTTTATTTTTTGAAAACTTTAGGTTCATTTAATATAAACTATAGATTTATTATCAACAAACTATAAGTCGTTTTTTGTAAATTGTAGATTCATTTTTTGTAAACTGTAGGTTCTTTTTTATAGCTAAATATTTGATATTTTTAATTTTTTTTGTAATATTAAAATTGATAAACACTGCAGAATTTATAAACTAAATGTAAAATATATTATAATTAATCCTAAATTATGATATTCTTTTATTTTTAATTCAAGATTTTAATATAATTATATTTTATTATTATTATAGTATTTTTATAATTTTTATTTTATATTTTGATACTATATATAACATAAAATAAATAGTCATTAGATAAAATAAATTATATATATTTAAATTAATTTTGTGGAATAAAATCTCATTTATTAGAAAAAGAAAAATAAAATAAGAAAAAAATATAAAAAAAATGTACCAAAAGAGAGAAATATGTGACAAAAAAAAGAAATAAGACGTTTTTTTCTTTTTCTATAACATTTGTGATAAACCACTAATTTATATTAACATATAGATGGAGGTTTATAATATAATAACCTCACCCCGAGCTTTTAATGGTTTCATATCACAAATGACATTACGGATCTCCTCTAACTCAACAGCCCTACCCAAATCCACCATTTTATCATAATTAATGCACGTAAACGCACCATTAATAGGATAGTCTATCATTGAATCCCTCTCCCTAATGAGCCCTATACATTTTATACAGGACGGTAAGAACAAAAGTTGGTGTTGATTCTAAGTTGTAGGTGATTAGTTCGCATAGATTTTTTGCTCTAAGCTTGGCAACGAAATCACTTTACAGTAACACTAAGAAATTGATTAAAGACATGTCTGCTAATGAGATGAGCGTGTTTGGATTTGATAGAGTGAATAAATTGGAAGCACTACATCAAACATGCTCACCTTCTAGGCATTTGAAAACATATTATCATAAGAAAAACATATGACTTGTGATAAAGAATAAGAAAAGCTAATCAAGCATCAGCTGTGTTATTGGTTGGATTATACATGTCCTGTGAGAATGCAATAGTATTAATTTGTTGTATATGTATGAGATTCACAAGATATCAATGAATTGTCGCCGAGTATGAGAATGCTGGAACGAAGAATGTTTTATGAGCATAGAAGAAATACTAAATACGAACCTAGTTCCTAACCCGATTTAACTGATCTTAAATTCGATAACCTCAACCTCTTGCTGTGTAATGTGGCATGCAGTATTTGATTTTTATAGATAACCAGAAAAGGAATCATAATGTTTTCTTTGCAAAATTATATTTTGGTAATTCTGGATAAATTTAAAAGTGGCATTTTTGTATTGTAGTTCGATGGAAAATGGGCTAATAATTCAAATTTATTAGTTTTATTTGTCATCTCTATTATTTTTTGGTCAAATTCTTACATTCCATTTTTGCAAAAATTTGTTAGTTTAATATCTTTATGCAAAATATTTGTTTTTGAAAATCATTTTGATTTTATTCTTGTAATATCCCAAAATTTTATAATTTTATTTGTTTAAAAATTATTATTTAGAGATATAAAATAATATATTCTATTTGGAATTTAAACTAAATTATTTTTGTATATCTATTAAAGGATATATATATATATATTAATATTTTGTTAGTGTATCTACGTGTTTTGTTTTTAATAAAATATATTTAGATATTTAAAATTCCTTATTTTTAAAGAGAGAGAGAGAGAGAGAGAGAGAGGGGTTCCACTTATGACCTATCCATAAACTTTTCATCCTTAAGAACCAAACCTTTCTTTCTTCTTAAACCAATTATTCCAATAGCTTCGGCAAGCCCCAACACAAAGAATACTTCTCCAAATTTCTGTCATTATTGTATTCTATTCACATTATATTTCACTCTCCATAAACGCAGAGTAACGACTTTATTATTCGTGGACCTCTGCATCTATTACGTATTCATCGTATTGAGAATAAGGTACAAGGGCTACTGGTTTCTTTGTTTCTTGCTTTTACTTGATTGCAAATATATGGCACATGTCCTCAATTCTTATATAATTCCATCTCTGTCTGTTAGTTGTATACTTAATGCTAAGATCATGGCCACTGAATTCAACGCAAATTGCTAAAATCCATTCTTAAATGCCTTGAGTGGAAGTGCTAAGTCAAGGAATTTTATACAATTGTCCTTTCTCCATCTCATGCCATATGAAAATAATAAATGTAATATATATGTATTCTATGTCAATACCATATATAAATACTATATATTCGATTTGTAAAATCTATGACAGTGATCTCTTTCGTTTGGCATTTATTATGATTATTATTATTATTATTATTACTACTACTACTACGAAAATACCTTTTGAATCAAATTGATCCAGATCAAAACAATAAATATGATTTTGTAGAATGTTTTATAACTATTTGAGATTCACATAAAAGTGGAAGATTGATTTTAATTGAAAAATAAAAGAATGTCTTTGTGTTCACTTTACAATATATTAATTAATGCATCTCTCTTTACAAGAATTTTGATATGGATCAATTGATCCAATTAGCAGTCCTCTTACTATTATTAGTTTTGAATTTAATGTTCTTTCAAATTAATACTAATCAAATTTACTCTTAACACCATCAATCTTTATTAATTTTATAGAGATAAATTTTAATATTGTTTAATTAATATTATATAATAATGAACTTTTAATATTGTTATTTTATTATTTAGATTATAGACTTTCAAAATGTAGTACATAAATTATTAAATTAAATTAATTTCTTAAAAAAATAATAATAGCAGTTCTTAATTTGTTTATCATTTAAATTATCAGAATTTTGGTTTCTTTAATCATAGTGTTATATAATCTTGTCATATAGATATTTATATATAGATATATTTTGGTGTCCTGTTACCATAGCCATGCAGTTTGCAATTGGTTTGAGTGCACGCATGGTGTCCTATTTTGAACCTTTTTGTTTCAGTTTTATTTCTAACTTACTTAACTTTCTACTTATTATTTTTGGACAAACTGTAGGCCTCATATTAATGTAACAACACATTAGTTTTAAAGTTTTCTTTTCGAGCAATCTATTAACATTATTAAATCGTAATTGAAATTACCATTATAAAAAAAATATATTAATAATTTGAAAAGTGGATTTTGAACCAAAATTTATTATTGCATATATCTTTTTTTATTATAGATATATAGAATTACTAATTTATTAATAATGTTATACTTATTTTTTGAGGACAAATTTAATTTAAAAGTTTTCTTTTTAGGGGAGTTCCAAATAGTCTATACTTATTTTGCTTAACTCATGACTATTTAAGTTTTGGTTTGTTTAAAGAGAAATTGTCCTAACTTCTTTGTAATTATTGTATTTTTTTAAAACGGCAACTTTAATCGTTAACTATCTTATAATCAATTATATCTCTTAAATTGGTATGCGAATTTAAATTGGTATACGAAATTCAAGCCTTTCCTCGACTAGTTGAGACTTAGTTTTTTTTTTAAAAAAATTCTAAATCACTTAGATTTAGATTGTCAATATTTCGAATTCAGATGAGTGATTAGATTTAGATTGTCAATACTTTGAATTCAGATGAGTGATAATTATAATATATGACATACATTTTTGTCTCTCTTTAAAATTTTTTAGTATGAAAATATTTAAAAGTTTGACAATAACTTTAAAATATATTTACAAAATACTTTTTAATTGAAATTTTTGGCGGATTATTTTTATCGCTTAATTATAATTATTTATAAACTGTTGAATTAAATATTTTTTAAATATTCTATACATTTAGAGCTCATAGACTTCCGGAAATAGGTCTTTCAATTATTTAAAATTTTATTTGTTATTCTGAATATATATAGTTTGATATTTGTAAAATTCAAATGCTAGATTATGCTTGATTTAAATTATTGATTTTGAAAGATCAAAATTCTGAATTTATTCCTATCTTATTTCTGAGTTCTATTAGATATCTTATTATTGTAATTGAGATCTGAATTTTCTATTATATGCATTCTAAATTGTATTCTGATGCTATTTGAATGGGTTTTAATTTTTAAATCGGTATTTAGTGTTCAATTATTTGTATCTGATTATCTATTATCTGAATCTCGTCGTGTCGACCATCATAACAATAAAATTGAATTATTTATCGCCATATATCATAATTCATTGAGTATTATATTAGAGTTATGTATTGATATTTGTAAAGAAGATGATATGTATCTAACTATTTGGTGCACTTACAATCTGAACATTTGGTAATGTGGACTATCATCGCTATGGAATAGTATACTGAAAATATTTACTGTAAAATATTTTATTGATTTACATGGATTGATGTTGATTTTAATATCTTTATTGATTTGAATACTTAAACTAGATTGTTGATTTTAATATCTTTATTGGTTTGAATGCTTATATTGAACTATTGTGAAGTTATTCGAGTGTTTGTTTGTTTCTATTTTATTATGTACTATAATTATCATTCACTAAATATTAGTTCAATCAACATTTGCTCTATTTTTTTTAGTTCTTGGGATGTATGTAACTAGTCCAAACTTTGGTATGCTCTTTTTTAGGAGGATTTAATTTTCTGCTCTTGCGTCTATTGGGTATTGCCCGAACTCTTTTTTTTTTTTCTCATGCTAATTTTTATCGTAGCCAGTTGGATGATTTTATTTAATTTTATTCAGTAGAGGCTCCACAATTTTCTTTTAGGATTCTTTTGATTTAGTATTACTTGTTCATAGTAGTTATGAGGTATTCTGAGACCATATTATTCACATTAATGACCATTGATTTTTTTTTCTTTTCTTAAAAATATGTGTTCTGCATAAATTAATATAATATTAATTTATATATTGATCACGATTCTATATTGATCGTGACAATTCTTATTTCAGTATATATTTATGATTCGACATTAATACGAATTTTGTCAAAAGTTAAAGTTTTGATTTTTGTGTTACTTTATTCCTATTTTGATTAGAATTTGAATTCCTTTAAATATTATATGTTTATGAGGAGGATTGATAATTAATAAAAAAAATTTAGAGAAAGTATCTCTATTTTTTCTAAATTGTTGTTGTGACCCAAGAGGAAGCTGAGGCAGAATAGAAGAGAAGGGAAATGGACGAAGAAGCAGTATTCATGGATGTATTACTTAACTAGTGAAATGTATATGTGGCAGTATTGACATTAGTTACTTAAGCAATGACTAGTGGCTGAAATAGTTACAACGGTTTGCTGTTTGTTTTTCTTCCTTTTCTGCACTTTTAACTGATTGACAACTAATGAACTTAATATTGCCAACTCACCATGTTTTTCTTCCTTTTCTACACTTTTAACAGATTGACAACTCATGAACTTAATATTGCTAACTCAGAAGCAGCAAATCATTGTAACTACTTCAGCCACTAGTCATTGCTTAACTAACTAATATCAATACCACACATAAACATTTCACTGGTTAAGTAATACATCAATGAATTCTATTTCTTCAGTCCATTTCCCTTCTCTTCTATTCTGCCTCAGCTTCCTCTTGGGTCACAACAATTTTTGTATTTTCTAGACAATCGACGAATCTTTGATGTCCATTAGTCTGTCATTCATGCGTGAATCAAAAAACTTTTAAAATTGTTTCTAGCTTTCCATAGGTTCAAATTCATGGAGCTTTCACTACATCAGTTTGATACCAAAATTGCATTTGTTCCCGGATTACATGCTGTCCAAATGCAATAATCCTGTTAATGATCTGCCCATAGAAAAAATTATGCACAAGACTGCATCATGTAATTAGCACAACAAATGGATGAGCGAAATCATCATTTGACCCAGCAGATGGGGCAACTAATGTGTTTGATGAACCCAGGAACCATGATTTGGAGAAACCATATTCTGGTTCCAACAGCGATGGAGATGATGATGAGTTTCTAGAAACAATGCAGAAATGCAGAGCCCCTGTAAAGAATGATAGGAGGCATTAGGAGACAGGTAGCGAATCAAGATTCCTAAGTTTTATGACGGTTTATAGCCAGAGGAGCTTTTGGATTTGTTAGGCGTAGTTGAGGAGGTTTGAAATTGCTCGAAATAAAAGGTTTAATTAGTGCCAGTCAAGTTTCATGTTCGGGCTGCTGTATGGTGGCAATAATCGAAGTTGTCAAGAAATAGGCTTGAAAAGATCTAAAATTGTGACATGGAAGACGATGAAGCAAGTGTGTGCTCAATTCTTGCTTTACAATTTTTAGCGATTGATGTACTAGTGATTACAAAATTTAAGGCAGGAAAACAGATCCATATATATACTATAAGATATTGTTTGGTAAGATATAATGAGATGTAATAGAATATAATCAAATACAAACTTAATGAACTATTAAATTAAAATTTTTTTTATCACATTACATTATATTTCATTATTTTCTGCTAAACATTGTCCAAAATGTTATCAGCTGTTAGCGTGAAATGAGGAACAGGGGACAGAAAATCAATTGGTGGCGAGATATGTCGGGAGTTTATGAATAAAGACACAGAAATCAGTGAATTTAATTGATCCTGTGCCCATTTTAATTGCTTATCAGAGAGCAATACAGGTGGAAAGCCGACTGTCCCGACATGTTAGTGCCTTTAACAATTCCTTCGCGTCAAATAGTAATAGAAGCAGAGGCATGAGTTGTGGTGAAACTGGAGGTGCAATCCACAATGGAAGCAATAATGGTGGGGCAATTACCAGTCAAACCAGCAGGGCAGGTGCCAAACAAATAAAGTGTTTCTTTTGGGAGCGAAGAAATAGGTCTCAGGTAATCTGACAAGAAGATTGCGAGCAAGAATCCAAATTGATTGAATCAAATGTTTGCAAAACATTGACAAGGCTATTGAGATCCTAAACTGTTAGATTTTTATTTTTATTTTTAGCCATTTAACAAACACGACAGAATATTAAAATTGAGAAATGAGAATCAAACTTTGAGAATCAGGTTGAATATATAAAGAACACGCAGAGTATATCTTAAAATGGTTGAAGATTCATGGAGGTTGGAATCTGATTTTTACTTAATTTTGAATTGACTATGATTTTTACTTAAATATTTACCAGTATTCTTGAGGAAAGATTAATAATTTTTGTGTTTTATATGTGAATTTCATGATGATGGTGTTATGATATGATACTATTATATAAAATTTTAATTTATTAATTGATACACAATAAATCACCAATTGTTTGTGAGGAAATTGAGTTTTTATAAGTATCCAATGACATGTTTTATCTTTAGTTAACCTAATAATCAATGTGATGACATTTTTATCTAGTACTTGGGAAGTTCAGTCATTTTCGGATTCTCATCAAAAGCTTGTAAAACTTAAAAGAATAGGAAAAATGTGTCAAGCTCAGGGCTATAGGATTCTCTACAAAAGTTTACATTTACTTTATGAAACGGAATACTGCTGGACCATTTTATTCTTTTTTTTTTTCCAATTATTTAAACTGCCAACTAAAGTGAAAATAGGACAATTTCTTATGTGCCAAATATGCCATCCCACACTACTACTATTGACAATTTCTAAGCTATCGCAAATAATAGCACCAAGACTGATCACAAGCATATAATTATATATCTGTATGATTAAATTAAGCACTTGTCTTAGACCGGAGAAAACGTTTAGCATAAATTTGATTTACGTGCAAATAAAATGACTAATAACATAAAGAAAAAAAAGAGGAAAGAGAAGGTTTTTGCGCGCGCATTACAAAGTTAATCAGCAAATATTATACATAGATTTAATTAATTATTTTGCATGCACTATACTATCTGCTTAAAAGAGGAAACCAGCGTTCTTGGAAGGAAGACTGGTAGGAGATCATGAATAAGAGAAAAACAAGAAGAAGCCCAACACCCCAAGGAGTTCCTCCAGCCCTTTGCAGAGAGTCTTGATCTGGTAAAGGAATGAAGTAGGAAACCATGCTTCTAGTTTCATCTTTTGATGATAGCCAGTGGACAGCAAGCACAAGTAGCAATGGAAACACCAACAACACAAGCTTCACTTGATCAAACACGCTTTCGATAACCCGCTCGTAGTTTATGTACCATGAGAATCCTACCAGCATCAACAGTATAACAAGGAAGAAGCAAAGGTGTATTGGCAATGGAGGCTGCTGGTTGGAATATGATGATGATGAATAGTAGTTGCCGTTTGCCATTCTGTAAATAATTTGTATGGTCGCTATGTTAAGTTATAGTGAAAGAAGATACGCGTGGGCTAATTATATATATATATATATAGAGAGAGAGAGAGATAATTGATTTCCTTCCATGCTTTTCCTTTTATTTATTACTTGGAAAGTTAACAAAAGCAAAAGACTCAATAATATATAATTCCAACGTGGGGGGGGGGGTGGGGTGGGGGGGTGGGCGGCTGAGATTTATGCAATGCAAAGTGGACTAGTCATTATCTGACACGTATCACCGACCACAGACCAGATATCAGCCAACCCATGAATAAAAGAAGCTCACTCGCTGTCACTGCCTAGATTTAGAAAAAGCAATAAGAGTCCGTCTGAATTTATATCAAGATATTTGTGTGATGTTAATGTTAAATAAAATTATAGTAATAACCGCCCTTGCTCTAACAAAACTTAGTCCTTATCCATCACTATCTCGAGCTAATATTAATATATACTATATGTGACAAGAAACCCATTTCAAAAGGAATTCCATTTCTTTTTTCAAAAAGAAAATATCACGATCACATCGTCATGTGAAGAGATCAAATTACTAAATTTCTTCATCATGATTATATAATTATACTATTAATTAGGGTTGTCTTTTGTGGCGGTCCAAAGCTTAATTAAAGGTCTTCTAAAGTGGGACACCATACCACTTGCCATTTCTTTATGGACTTAGAAGAAAGAATTATCTTATCAGTACTATATATGCGTCTGGACACTGCTACGCACTGTCCACATAGACAAAGACGACCATGCGCCACTAGCAACTCAACACTTGTTCCTTAGTTGAGAATCTAACTCATGAATAGCGAGGCGGATCCACCGTGGAGATGACTCGGCCAGGCCAGAAGGGTGGTCACATAATATAAAGTACCTGCCTTTAGATCGTAAGGGCTAAGTAATTAGTCTTTTTCCATCAACCATGCATAATTAAAATTATTATATTATTTTCAAAGTAGCAGCTGAGAGATTCATAACTGTATCCAATGTCATCTGATTAGGTAAAATATACCAAATTTCTTGGTTAGGTACTTTAGTGCTGCTTTCATGTGCCAGGCCGGCCTTATAAATTTAATCACTTGATGTTTCCATTAGCCTATTTCATTATATGCATATATCTATAATTTTAATTTTTCTAACTCCAAGATTTTAACACTTGCCTGTGGAAAGCATAGAAAGTTGAGGATTTCAACCTTTTTGTGCATGGGCAAATAATACAGTCTTCTCAGTGGCTTTGAACTTGAGAGCTAATCCTATTCCTTTAATTTTTACAATAATAATAACAATTTTCACATGAAGCTACTAACTATTGTATTGATATATATAAAAATTGAATAAAGAAAAACTTTAAAAAAAAACACACAAACTTTAACTGTCAATAACCCATGTGATATAAGTCTTGGGCTTGCGCTGTTACATGAGTGGCCAGGGAGCAGACAGATAATGGCTCGCATTATAATCTGAAAAGGATCACAGACTCAGAGTTGGTAGTCCAATGGGCAAAATGATAGTCCTAGCAGTCAGCGACCTGTTCTGTTATGGAAAAGGTCTTCTATTCGTTCTAATTATGTCCAATGAGCCAGGCCCAGAACCAAAAAACCAAATAAATTAGGGAAGGAGACAATTCAACTCTATATTTTCCAACTAGAAGTTGTAAATAAATAGAGACAATTTATAATACTATATAAAAAAAAAATTAGCTGCTGAACAAGAACAATTCGTTGCTAATAACATTTAGCGATGAAAATTGATTTAACGAATAACAAAACTTATTGGAGGTGGAAAAGAGATATCCTCGGTAGGAGTGGCAGAAGGGGTGGCGGTGAAGGAGGATACAAAAGCCAAGGAGGTAAAAAGAGAGAAAGGGAAAAAGGATAATTAACAGAAGAAAGAAAAATTTGAGGAAAAGAGAAAATTAGAGAGACAAAAAGGACGAAAGAATACAAATAGAGAAAATTAAAAAAAGGCTCATGCAATACCTTAAATTCTTTAAAAAATTTATTATAGTGTCTAAAATTGAACAATTAAATTTTTCATCACTAATTCATCATGATATCTTATAAAATAAAGGTGTGTTATTCGTATTATTGTTTAACTATAAAATTGATCCTATTGCTATAATTTATTTTTAATCTATCACTAAATGTGATCCTATTGCTATAATTTATTTTTAATCTATCACTAAATGTGGTGTAAAAATACTTATGCCTTATTTAGCAAAGATAAGTCCATCGGTAATTGATTCATCACAAATGCATTGCTGAACTTTTTAAGTGGTTAAATTCTCCCATTTTATTAGGAAATTTCATTCTTATTTAGATGTTTTTCTTTGTAGTGTAAGCTATTTGAAATAGTTTTGACAAGTACTTAAGATTGATTTGATGTTAATTTAACTGAATTCAAATTTAAATTGTTTGAATAAATTATTAAATTGAATTTAAATATTAAAATATTTGATTTAAATCTAATTAAATTTTAGTAATTTTATAAAATAATCGATTCACATGAATTTCAATTTCAAATTTAATTGAGTATATTTAAATTTGAATTTAAAATAGAAAAAGAATTTTTTACATAACAATTTAATTGAAGTTAAATATCTTGAATATTTTATTAAATTAAATAAAAATTTTAAAAAATAAATCTTAATCAAACTGAAATAACTTATTCAATTTTATAATTAAATCAAGCTAAAATCATAATATTTCAAACTCAATTCGAGTTTACTATAACCTATCCAAAATTGAACTAGAATATTTCAAACTAGAATTACACTTCTTCCATCCCATCAACCCATCCCGCCCTTCCAAGCCAAGGATAAAGTTTGCAGTGTGCATTTGCAAGATGTCATCAAAATGTTGCATGAGGTCAGAAACATCAACTCACAAGTAGCACCTGGCATACAAATATCATCACCCTTTTGAGTTGGTGAAGTGATGCACTTTGCAATACTCCACTTTTTAATTGTATCAATTCGCTGTGGTACAAATTAACTCCGCTACTCTGTTATCCTTCAATAAGCAGAGCGCCCAACTCATTCTCACTTGCCACCCAACAAGAGTTTCAAACTTGTGGTGGCTGGTGTTTCTGAACAACACAGATAGGATCCATCATTTTTACCAATTCAACGATTCTCTTAATTAAGTAATACAGTGAAATTCAGCATGTAAAAAAGTGACATATTCAAGAAAATTCCAAAAAGTAGCATATGCTGCCTGTGGTGTGCCCAGTGACTGAACAGTTGCATGCATATATATATATATATATATATTAGCTAGCTCTTTCAAGTAGCCAAACCAGAAATTGGAGTGTCAAACTTTTCTCACTCTCCTTCTCTTCTTTCATAGACCAATATAATTTCTTGCAGTAATGGGTTCGCAGTATTTCAACAAACCTGGTTTGATACTAACATTAACCTTAACCATAGCCATGGTTGGATATGCAATGGCGGGTTCAGACAAAGACAGAGGAATGTGCAGAGCAGCTGGTAGGTTTGGCTACATGTCTGCCTTACGTGGGAGGTAATGCCAAAGCTCCCACTCCAGATTGTTGCTGTGGTGTCAAACAAGTTCTCGAAGATAATAAGTGTTTGCGCGTGATTACTAAGGATAGAAATGATCCTGAATTGGGTCTCAAAATCAATGTCACTCTCGCTCTTGGCCTTCCTTCTGTTTGCCATGCTACTGCCAATGTTTCCCAATGCCCTGGTAAGTAGTAAGTTATTCATTACTCTCTAGCTATCTACTTGGAAAATGACAGTACTAAATTGCAATTGGGTTAACCAATACATGCTTAATTCTGATGAAAAGTTTAAACTATGTAATCTATTAGTTACTTAATAATCAATCAAAATTATTTTTGATTATAGAATTTGTGTTGATAATTGTATAGAATTATAGGACAGGTGAATCACATCTATTTAACTTCATTTATGCGGAGATACAATAACAAGTGAATTGTGTGTTATAAATTAGAATATTTAATTTTAAAAATTAATATTTGATGTGGGTAATTAGTTTTGTTTTTTATTATTTTTTCTGAATTTTTTAAATTTTTATTAATTTCCTGCTATTTTTTTATGAAATATAAAATCTGAATATATATATATATATATATATATAGAGAGAGAGAGAGAGAGAGAGAGTAAATGGAGTTTGTGAACCGGACCAGTTGAACCCATTTAATCCATTAACCCAAAAATCTGTTATAAAAACAGTTTGACCACCGGTCTAATTTTAAAAACATTGAGCAATAGCAGCCTCAAGTTGCCTTGCTTCTTGTGTCAGGCTCATGCTACTTAATAATAATATAATAAAATGGATCACAAATGACAACAGGACAATTCCTTCCTTCCCTTTACTTTCGCACTTCAACTTCAAACAAAGTGATCCCTCCCCTATCTCTTACCAAATGACACTAATTACTCAGGGGAGGGTTAGTGTTGTCTTTCCGCCACCAGTATTATTGACATCTTTTCAGTTTCCAAAAGTCCAAGGAACCGCTTCTTGGATGTGCAACACGAACACATCATAATAACGAGGAAAAACAGGAGGTCATCATCTCCATCTATATTTCTTATCTCTTCGACGCCTGCAAAGTTGACATTTTTGAATTCTTATATTTCTTCTGGAAATCTAATCCAATCATCTTCTGTCTTCTGCTCAACAATTGGAGGCTTTATTTGGTTCATAAGGAAAGAGGTGCTTTTTCTTCCCTCTTGTATGCATGTCTTCACCTTCCGCTGTTCTTTTCTTCAAAATCCCAGGTGCTCAAAATTTTTTCTTTTTCTGCTTATACTAACTGTTCAATACTGTTAAATTTATTGCTGTTTTTTAGGATTCCTTGTTGCTTCTCACTACACACTTGTTTGGACACTGTTGATGTGCCTTTGGAATGCCAAAGTTTGTTTAAGCTTCAATTATTCAAGTTTTTCTGCAAAATTTTTCCCCTTTTCATTTCTAATTTGTTTTGTAGTACTGTAATGTGTTTACCTTTTCCACTTATTTCTTTCCATTCACCTTTGGCTGAAGGGCTAATTGGTATGCCTGGTCCTTCCTTCTCTGTTTATCAACAACACAGCAAATTCATTCTTCTTGTTTTGTGTTTATAGCTTACGCTCTTTGATGATTTTGTATAGGGTTGACCAAAGCATGAGGATTGATAAGGTTTTCAGTTTACAAGAATATTTGCGCATAGTTCTGTAGTGGTTACTATACTTCGGAGGGCTAGTTGAGGCGATTTTTTGTGGAGTACCCGAGTTTAGCATTTAAACGAGATGCCTTATCCAAATTTATTATTGAGGATGGAAAAAGAATCCATCTTTAGTGTGAAAATTGGCGTTCAATGGACTTCTGTTGCCCTTTTATGCCAGATAGTTTAGATATGACACTACCTTCCCATTCAATGTGAACCAAATGTTATTAAAGTATGTAACCTGTGGTCATAGCTCCGTTCTGGGCCCAATGCAGTATGCATTACTTTATCTGCAACCATGTCATGTACTCCCTTCAGGCAGGGGTATTAAGTTTATTATTTGGGCGCACTCTTAAAGGAGCACTACGAGGACCAACTAAGATAGATAATATAGTGTTTGATTTTCCAAGGGTATTATTCCCATGCCTGGCTGCATTTCACGTTTTGTTATTTTCACATGTAACCAAGTCAATAAAGGGAGGCAGAAAAATGGGTTTGTTCACATGAGAGCTTTGTTTTGCTTAGTCTTTACCAGAGAGCACTTTTTGCATTGATGAGCTTCTATATGTGGTGTGGCAGTGTTTTTATGTAGTATTCTTTCCCCCATACACATCAATATAATTTCATTTATCCAATGGACAAGAAAAAGGTTATTAGAAATATTACAGCGATTGCATGAGGTCTTGTAAAAACTGAAAACCAACGGAAGATATGAAAGAAGCTTTCCAATAATTTTGATGTGTTGGCGCAGATAATATCAGATATCCACATTATGTTAGGATTTAATGTTGTGTGTACACTATCTGTTTCTTTATAGAAGTTGCCTATGGAAACTTATGGTTGCTGTTGTAACTAATTTAGTCGATATGGTATTACGTTGCTTTCTCTGAAATTCAATCTGCACTTTGCAGGTTCTCACAGATCTGAAATTACACTTCTGGATACGTTTTAGGGGGTTAAAGATCTAACCCTTCATAGAATAAATGAGTAATGATATTGAAGATGATAGTTCATATCCTAAACCCATTGGAAGATGGACTGTTTTCTATTATGGTGTGGGGCACATGCTAAATGACATCACTGCTGCCTGTTGGTTTACTTATCTCTTATTGTTCTTAACAGATATTGGACTGTCACCAAGGTATATAATTTTTTCCAGTTATCACCAATTCGTATAGTTAATTGCTTTGATGCAGTTCCTTGGCTTAAAAATGTAGCTGAACCTGTGTGTTTTTGTGTCCATGTCTCCTTTTTCTTTAAAAAAAAAAAAAAAAAAAAAAAAAAAATTGAAACAAACACAGTATCATACAAACACTCTGGTAGACTCATATGGGCTGTTCATTCTGCTGGGCTCTTATATTCTGTTCAATTTATTTTACAGAGATGCTGCTATAGTAATGCTTTCAGGTCAGGTAGCTGATGGATTTGCTACTGTATTCACTGGCGAACTGGTATTAAAATACTGATTTATGATGCTTGTCTGGTATATGTTGCTCTTCCAAGTTTGATTAGATATAGTTCTCTATATAATGGTATAATTTGTTCAAATTGTTTGTGTTATGGGAATGATATTTTACATGTGGTCATGGAGTTGTTTAAGTTTGCAGACAAATATGGAACTGCCTAAATTGTTCATATCATGTGTTGTATGTGAAGGCATATTAAGCATATGCCTTCTGTTGCGAGATTGTCGATCATGATTTATAAACTAAAATATGGTAAATAAGGGAATTTTACTTTACATAACATGAGTTAATATATTATATTGAAAATAATATTAATATGAAAGTTACTATAGAAACTGACAACAGTGAAGCCTCAAATGTGGTAGTCAGGATGTTTAAGAAAGATGGAAGATTAATGTAAATGCTTAATTGAGCTTCTACTGCTTTACATTTGGAAACCAGTGTTTCCTTGTTATTTTTTGAGAATAATTATTTTTTAATGATTTCACTTGATAGATAGACAGGTTTGGACATTTCAAAATATGGCATGCTGCAGGATCTGTTTTGGTTGCCATGTCATTTTCTTCTGTCTTCGGTGGCTGCTTTCCTTGTAAAGTCTTGGCTACCCATTCATGGACAATAGAAACAATTTCTTATAGCATCTTTGCTGCGATCTTCAATTTTGGTTGGGCTGCTACTCAAGTTTCACACATGTAACGTCCTTTAATAGTTTAACATTTGTAGTTTAAACTATCAAGGTGTTGTTCTTAGTTCTTCAAAGCAGAATAACAGAGGATAGCTATATTTTCTATATGCAAACTTAGAATTTTAAAATTCTTTTGAACTTTTCTGCTGTTTGATAGATTATTGATGTCTGATGTCTTAGTTTCATAGTATTAAGGAAAATATTATTGCCAAAACTTCATAAAGATTTTTTGTCTTCTATACTTGGCTAGTTGGAATGCAAAATTTGTTCTTTTGTTTTCTCTCTTTTGTTCTTCTTGCTCCTCGTTTTTCCTTCTCACATCAATTTTTGTCCAGATCTAATGGTCAAGTTTTTCTTAACTATAAAACCATGTGTTGAACCAATTATTATAGGAAATTGTTACTGTTTTGTTGAAGGTCTATGGTGAATTGCATCTCCCTGAATTCAACAAGCCGGGTGGTGATGGCAAGCTGTCGAAATGCATTTACAATGGTCATCTTTCTCTTTGACTATTTACAATTATGCTTTACATCAAGTTCTTAATGCAGCGTTACTGAAGTTAGTCCTCATTTAATAAATGATTTATATAGGTTGCCAATCTCAGCCTCTATGCAGTTGCTTTGATAGTATTCAATGTCACCAAAGCAAAAACAGATGTTGATATTGAAAACCAGGTACAAGTGCTCTGTGTGTGTGTGTGTGTGTGTTATTTTCAATTTGAATACTATGAACTTACCTTTAGTCTTCGTTACATTGTTCACATGTGAGCAGTACCGTTGGATTGCATACTTGTCAATTTTTATTGGATGCTGCTTTGTGGGAATATTTCTTCTTGGAACCAAGGAGCCAAGGTATTACTAGATGGCTTAAACTTATCCTCCTGTTATGGATTTTTCTGATACTTTTATGGCCTTAATGATGTATGTTTTAATATACAGCTTCTATATTGATAAATATAAATTGGGGCCAAAGTCGATACAGTATAGCATGGAATTTCCTCCTGCGAATCTACTAACATTTGCGGTCCCACTTTCTGCCTTCCCATTGGTCCAACTAGGGTGAGCAATCGGTTTGTTTGGTCGGTTTGGATAGTATTTTTAAACCGAACCAAATCGAAAATCTATAAAAACCAAAGTAAATTGAACCAAATAAATCAACATAATATAAATATAAACCGAACCAAACCAAAATTTATAAAAGCTGAATGAACCGGACCAAATAAACCAAAAATTCATTAAAACCAAATTAAAATCGAATCAACCGAAAATTAGATGTGAAATTAAGTTTTGAGCAGTAGACTCTTTTACCAGTGAAAGATAACCAAGTTGAGCCCTTGGTTCTTGGCTCTTTGTGTTTGTCTTTTGTTAAGGTAGATTTTAAAGATAAGAAAACCATTTTTAATTTCAGTTTAGTTTTGGACTCAGTGCTCAAAATCCTATTTCTTTGAAACAACTCTAGTGCAATTGACCCTTCCCCCCTTCCTCTTAGCTATTATCACAGCACTTCTTCCTTGTATTACTTTTGGACAAATAGCAATAGTTTTGAATGAAGGGAAGTCTAGTTAGTCCCTATATTTTGTCCTTTTTCTTCTATTATCCCAATTATACAGAAATGATGTTGCATGCAGATTGTGTATATAGGGGTTCCTGTTACGGCTTGTTGATGCTTGCATCTTATTCCAAATGGATTTTGAGCACTGAGTACATAACCAAGCTGAGAAAGAAGTTTAATTTTTAAAGGAATCCTCTAACATAAACAATTCCCAAAGATAAAGAACCCAAACACAGTTAAATTCAATCAACCACTTTCACCACCAAAACAAAATATGCAACCATTTTGGCTTGAAATTTTCAATGAGAATATTGAAACAACACCAACACCAAACCTAGGTCTTACCTTGTTACTTGAAATCTTCGATTGAGAAAGTTGAAGAAGGAAGCCAAGCACGTGATGTCAAGAGAGGAGAAGAGTGGCGACGGCGATTAACTGGTGATAGAGAGTGAGTGACGGGAGGAAGAGAGGGAGCGGCTGGGAAGGGGCAGGAAGTGTGACTCACAAGATGAAAGATGGGATGAGAGAATGAGAGAGATAGAGAAGGGGCTGGATGGGAAGGAACGCAAACAAAAGGCAGAGGGTAAATTAAATGGTGTTTTTTGAAATCGGTTTCTTGGGTTTTTCCATATCTAAAACCTAATAGACCAAAAACCAAAATTTTAATATCTTTATAAACCGAACCGAACTGATAAGTTATATAAACCAAACCGAAAAACTGAACAGTATTGGTTTGGTTCAGTTCACCGGTTTTTTTGAAAATTTGCTCATCCCTAGGTCCAGCCAAACTTAAGGTCTCCTCTTCTGCCTCTTCAACCTCAGTTCAAGTGCCTACTTCCTCTATGATCACTTCTATTTCTTCTTGATCTAATTCTATTTTTAGTGCCTACAACATTGAATTCCTCGTCACATTAGTGGAACAATTCCTTGTTCTTCTCATATGTTTTTGATGCCAATGGTCTACCCATCTCAAATCCTTCATTTTCTGTTTGGGAAACAAATGAATTGTATTGTATGTCATGGCTTCATGCTGCTAAATACATTCTCCAAAATTTCGATCAACAAGTGCAAACCATTATCATTCTTTGTACTGAAGAACCATGTTTGTCATTTATGATTCTCACGCACACTTCTATGGTTTTGCAATTACTGATTCTTGCTTGGTGTAATAGCTTTCCTCTTTTTAATGTAGATTAAAGATAAGTGTACAAGGAAATTGTTGTGCACGGATATCATGGACTTACTGGTTCAAGAAAATTTTGTACTATCAAGTTGGACTTGTGTATGTGCTTACCAGACTTGCACAAAATGTTGCACAGGTTAGTGTTGTTTTCTCTATAATGTAGCATGTATTTTGTTTTATATTCTATGAGTTTTCTATTTCCTCAAGTGATGAGTTACACCAATTCCACTATTTTTAACTTGGAAGAGCTACAATCTCAGAGGATACCATGGGAAGTATTTTTCTAGAAGTTGGCGTTTCTTCCAAGTAATGTTTACATCAAATGGCTTCTTTTCCTCAGGCATATCTTGCATTCTATGTGATTAATGATTTACGAATGGCCCAATCAGCTAAAGCTTTGGTAGGTGAACAGACCTTGCCAGTATCGACTTTTTACATTTGCATATTTTGTGTATATACATGTGCATTTTATTTGAAATATGAATAAATCCAATATCTTTTCTAATTCATGGAGTAGGTACCTGCAATCATCTACATCAGCAGCTTTGTTGTCTCTGTCATTATGCAGGTAGCCCTCATATGCTGACCTAAAATCCTTTTGTCATTGTTTATTCTTCTTGTTTTGGTCTCTAATTAGGCTTTATATATCCATACTAGGAAATATCTTGGACTGGACAACGTCTGAAAGCATACTATACTGCTGGTGGTATTCTTTGGATGTTTTGTGGTGCAAGCATCCTTCTTTTACCTAGAAGCAAGAGTGCTTTCATGTATGTCATATCCATATTTATTGGGATAGCCAATGCTCTAATGACGGTATGATGTCTGAATCTGTGCTTGTCTCTGCCTTATGATGTGAAATATTAGTCATTAGTATACGTTTTTTTTATTAGTCTGTTTTGTGACGGAGTGTTACTTGTAATAGCAAATACTGTGTTTGCATATATGATAGTTGTAATATATGCTGCAAGAATCTCTCAACGTTGATGAATTGGGATCAAATTCATTCAAAATCCCTGGTCAGTATATTGTGACGCTTCGAATTTTATTTTTGTTAATAGGAGATGCTGGGAAACTATTATTCATTTCTAAGATATTGTTATAAAACTCAAACCTCTAGAATGATGTGGTAAAAGATGGAATCATTAGCCCTTAAAATAGACTGAATTATGGAATTGTCAAATTGACTTTGCTAGGCCAAGATTTTTTTTTTTTTTTAATTTCCATGCTATTGTGTTTCTTTCTTATGTGCATGTGTGTATATCAACAAATCTACCCAGTCATCGGAGTTTCAAATGACTTGGATGTTTACTGCTTTTGTAGTTTTTTGAATCATTTTTACCTGTGTTGGAAATATAAATAACAGGTAACTGGAATAAGCATGCAAAGTATTCTAGTTGGTTCAGATCTCAATGGTTGTGCATTTGTGTGTGGATCACTGAGCTTCTTAGACAAGATTTCATGTGGGCTTGCTCTTTATGCCCTTCAATCATTTCAAAGTAAGTTGTCTTCAATTGCAAAGCCTGTTCCAACCATTTTTCCTCCAAATGAGAGAGAAATTAAGGCTTTCTATGGTGTTTATATGCATTGTAGATTTCTGTTTTCTCGGTTCCTTATCTAAACTCAAAATAATCATACTTGTATAGTGGGATGTTGCAGATACACGTTTCATGTGTTTTTTCTTTGTGTTGCATATGGATGTGAAACCTACTTAATGCCGCACCCTTCATTGCAGGCATCTCTCCAAAAGTCGAGACTCATGTTTTCAGAGATTATATTTCAGTCACAAGATATGGTTTGGGTCTGGTTCCAGCTTTTTGTTCACTTGTTGGGGTGGCTGTTTCTTACACCATGAAACTCGAAACATCCTTGCCTAAACCCTTGGTGGAGCCACTTTTGGAATAACAACGTATTCTGAAGGGACCAATTTGTTGTAAGCAGTTGCATCATGTTTGGCGTAATTGATTCATCTCAAGCATCTATGCAAGGACTATGTATGAACCAGCTATTCTACTCAGGCAGAGGATGCAGTTTCAGAATTTCAGATCACTTCAACCATGGCGGGGTTTAGCTTATTTGACTTTTTTTTTCTGGGAAGTTGCAGGCAGTATTTGTTCTATGCTCAAAGAACATTCTTTATTCCAATATTCTTACGCTAGGCAAAAGTTCATTGATATGTTGTAAATCTCATGCATACACGGCAAACCAATACTGTTATATTCTTATAGGACGTGATAATCATAACCCTTGACAATTTGTTCACACACTCAACAGCTGATGCCTGATGAAACTTTTCTTATTTATTATTACAATTTGCGTCTGTCATATGCTTTTCTTTGATAATATGTCTCCGAATGCCTGGAAGGTGAACATGCTTGATGTACTGGTTCCGATTTGTTTCCTCTCTGTCAAACCCAAACATACTCATCTCTTTCGTAGACATGCCTTTCACCAATTCCTTGGTGTTGCTATTATCAAACCTGTTAACAAGTGATATGGTCGCCATGCATAGATCAAGAAATCTTTAAAAACGTACACAGGAACTGATCAGATCGAGTTTAGATTCAACACCAACTTTAGTTTTTACCGTCCTGTATAAATGCTCATATATTTTTGCCAAGTGGAGAAATTGCTTCACCCTTTTAGTACCTTCTGTCTGCATCTGGAGAAGCAACTTGGGATCTAAAGTGGAGATATTATCTTCTAGTAGCATTTGTTGTGCTGTTTCGCCCTGTATGTAGGAAGAGAAACTGCCCATTGAGCTGAAAAACTTGAATTCCTTAATTCCGATTGTGACCCCTTTACCCTGTGTTTGGCAAAATGATGTACTCTTTATTTTCCTTCCTCATGTTTGGATAAAAAGAAGGGGAAGGAAAATAAATTTATTTTTTTTTGTTTGGATAGCCAAATATGGAAGGAAAGGAAAATAATATTTCATACATTTTCAATTATCCTTTATTAAATAAAACATTTGAATATATAATTGTGTTGTATAATGGCAAAAAAATATTTATTTTATAAATTAATTGATTTTATATGAAATTAAAATTTATATAATGATAAATATAATGTTAATACTAAAAAAATTCTAAAATTATTTTTTATATTTGAAATGTTAAAAACATATATTTATAGATCGAGTTATATTTTTTAAATATTGAAATGTAATAAAAATATTTTTAAATAAATTTATTTTTAAAATATTGAAATGTAACAAAAATATTTTTTAAATATTGAAATATTACCCGGAAATTGCCAAGTGAATATGAGAATAAATGAAACAACTTTGGTCTTAGTAATTAGGGGTGAGCAAAACGGCGGTTCGATAGGTTCGGTTCGGTTTTTTGTCAAATTTTATTAAATTAAATTTTTTATTTTTAAAACTGAACTACCCAAAAAATTTTTAAAAAATCCAAAGAAACGAATCGATTAAACTAAAATTTATGTGTCTATAAACCGAACTAAATCGATCTTATAAAAGTTCAATTCGATTCGGTTTGTTTCAATTAAATTACATGTATTTTAAATTTAGTTATATTCAAATGAGTTTGATTTATTAATTACTTCGGTTAATTCAATTTTTTCTGTTTTATATATAAAAAACTGAACCAAAAACCGAAAACTGAATTTTTTTAAAATTATAACTAAATAAATCGATTTTAAAAAATATCAAACCGAACTGAACCAGCTTGGTTCAGTCAATTTTTTGATTCGGTCCTGTTTTTTGCTCAGATTCTATAATTTTTTACAATGTCTAGGGGCATGTGGTTATTTCAGCAAAATCCTCTCATTTTCCATTTTTTTTTCTCCAGTAGAAGAAAATTTCAAATATTTTCCCTTCCCTCCTATTTTTCCTCACTTCCCAAACAATAGATTTTGTCTTTCCTCTTTTATTTTACCTTCTTATTTTTCTTCCCCTCTTGTTTTCCTCCCTCCCAAACACCCTCTTCGAGTTTAGCAGTGGAAAAGAAGTAAAGTGGTCGTAGGCCAAGTCAATTACATGGCGGTATGAAATAGGATTAGAAACAGAAGAGGTGACATGATACACATCTATTTGTGCTTTGGAAACAGTCCCATGCTTTGCCATGGCTGCTATAATTGCACGCACCACCATGTCTGCAGGTATCTTTAAGTACTATGCAATCAGTACAGGAAAGCATGTATACTGCACAAATAGTAAAGGAATTCAGTAGCTCACAATGTCTAATATTGTTTTGGGGTGTCCTACAAAACCTTGAAGCTGACCTTTCCAGTAAGATATCAGCGCTGGATCAATCATTCTGTAAAAGCAGAGGAAATCGAGAACAGATATCATAATCAATAATTTTATCCTATAATCATATAACAATATACACCTGTTTCCCTGTACCCATCGAGGGAAGGGCTGCGTATAGGTGCTCTCAATGATGCTCCGACGGATAATCACAACCTGTAGATTCTCTCTCTGGCTATTTATCAGCATCTCACCCATGGCTTTAGTGAATGTGTAAGTGTCTTGCCATCCAAACATTCTTGCCCTGTTAGTTACAACTCACTCTTTAAACTTAACTCAGTCATTAATGACAGTTAAACTTTAAATCAGCCAAAAAGAATATCAATTACAATAATACCTCTCCATACCCAAATGTTTCAATTTTCAAACTGCTTCAATATCATTTCCAAGAGAAAGGGACTCCATCATACCAGAAACCAACTTCATTTCAACGCTGACATCCGGCAAAGGAACAGAAACTGATGATGAGTTGATACTCTCCACCAGTTCTATGCTTTGTCCCATAAACAAAGGCTTCTCCAGTATAACATAAGCTGCATGATGCATGTTCAAACAACGTGCTTGCAAGATATGTATAACACATCTATATATAACATTTAACTATTTAATTTGGGTTTATCTTACCAGTTGAGACATGCAAGAACAGTTTAAGGTTCTTGCATTTCTTTGCAAAGTCTATTAACCGAGCAGGTCCTTTGTTGTTTGTGTTGAGAGCAACTTCATACCTACAATTTCAGTTGGTGAAAACTTCTAATATAGCGTAAAAGCAATTAAATAGGTTACATTTTTGGACGTAGCTTTTAAGAACTTTCATTGAAGGTGGTAGTGGCTGCTGAGTTTATAATAACATGACTTGTTCTGCAATTTGAGTAGCCGTATGAACATCCATCCCCATATTATCTTCACCTACGTTCCCATGAACTGGAAGAAGTAGCTTGCTCATCATGAATGCTTCATAGGGTTTTCCATGAATTTGTTTCAGATGCTTAAACAGCTCCTCATCCATGATCTAAGTTGCCAATATGTATGCATAACACAATAAGTAGATTAATTGTGAAATTGAAGAATTCAAATATATTTAGCTTCCCTCTAATCAAAACTTTCTTTCTTTCTTTAAAAAAAATGAAGTAAAGAGATAATGAAGAATATGCCTACTTCGTTTTTCAGTCTTCTTAGTATGGTATCACTATCTTTCCCCTTAATCATAATAAAAATTCTTCCCACGTCAGGAACTGTTCGCAACATCTTCTCAATTAAAATTGCATGCAAACATTACCAAAAGATGAATATAGAGACATGAAATTGTTAGTTTTAGATGATATAGTGACCCTGGAGATGGCTTAATAGACTACAGGTTTTTGTGTTATGTACCCCTAAACCAGACATTAGTTAGTGAATAATAAACGATATATGCAGGAATCGGCTCTGTGTATAGTGCGTTGCTTTTATATATAATATGCACTCCTGCTATAATGTTATTATTCGTAAACAACATATATTATAAACAATATTAAATATGTTTGAATATTTAGCTATGCATATGTCCAGATTTATTATATTTACAAATCTGAATTACTTAGTAATAGAGGTTTGGTTTCGTCAAGAAAAAAAAGTTACAAATTTTGTCAATTCCTATTATTAAATAATTCGGTACAAAAACACATTCTTTTAATACAGCTTTTAGTAGTCATATTTTTTATGATATTACTTCTTATTTAAACTAAGGGGCAGAATGGGGGGAGACTAAAAGCACGGAAAATTTGAAACCCTTAGTTTTCTAGAAACGAAGTGGTCTGGAATAGGAACAGAATGCAAATTCTATGTTTGTACAATGGCAAAATGCTCATGTCGCACTCCATAGTGGTGTTCAAAGTCATAGTAATGTTGAAGCAAGTCGATGGCAGAAACCTTCAGCAAGAAAGCTTAAGGCACTCAATAGTGGTGTTCAAGGTCATAGTAATGTTGGAGCAACTCGATGGCAGAAACCTTCAGCATGAAAGCTTAAGGCACGTAATAGTGGCGTTCACAAGTCATAATAATGTTGGGGCAACTCGATGGCAGAAACTTGAAATATTTATTTTTGAGAAGGGGCACTATTATTTTATGGGTATTACTCCGAACGATACAGTCCTAAAGTCTCTGTTTAATAATTTTTTTAAAAAAAAATTAAATATAAAATTTTTTCATTTTGATCTTTATTTTTATACTTTTATATAATTATATATTTTTTACTTTTTATATTTATAAAAAAAATTAAAAAAAAAAATCAAACACAGATTTGATGATGACAATAACTGTTGAACCATATTTAACTCTAAATTTTTAAATACAGAATTTTGTTCATTCACTCATAAAATTTCTTTGGATGTGTTTATTTATAAAAAAAAAATTAAGACCTTTTTCTGACAAAAATTTCTTAAAAATTAGAAAATAAAATATTGTGTTTACATATAAAAAATTTTTAAATAAAAAGTGAAAACTAGTTTTCTAGTTTTCCAAAATAAAACCAAGATATGAAAAATAAATTTAAATTATTTTCTATTATCATATTTTATTTAAGATCAAGTGGAAAACATGGAAAGATGCAAAAATAATTTTGTTATTTTCAATATAATAGTTTTATAGGTTAAGTTCAAATCTCTATCTAGTATTTTTTTTTTTCATTTTTTCTTTATTTTTTTAATTTATTTTTTCTGTTTGAATTAATTTTTTATTATTTTTTATTTTTATATTAGATATTAATTTTCTTATTTTTAATTTTATATAACTCTTCTCTATATAAAAATTATAATGCTTTTTTATTTTGAATTATATTCACTTCTTAATATTTTTTTTAAAGTACTTCATAATGTTTTTGTTTAAAAATTTAACAACATTACTGATAGAAATTTTAAAATAAATGGAGAAAACTTATCACATAAAAATTTTATGATTATATATTGTCATATTTGTTAATTTAATTTGGAAAGAATTATTAATAGAGATAATAGTAAAAATTAATTAATGAAGGGACAATGTGTATATATGTCTCATAATTTTTGAAAACAGAAAATAATTTTTTACTTTTAATAAATGAATATGTTCTCTAAATGACAAACTATTTTTCATAGAAAATATTGTTTAAGAAAACGAAAGTAAATATTCTTTTCTAATCACTTTTCATATATAGTTGAACAAATTCAGTATTTAAAACAAATAAAAAAAAATATATAAACAAACAGTGAATGATCCATGGGGATCGCTCCTGGCGATCCCTAACATTATTGTTTTAAAAATATACAACATCAGATTAATGATGTATTCTTTTGTTTATTTTTATCTCTTCTAATGAGTAAAATGAATCTTCATTAAATTATTCTTTATGTCTGAACAATATGCTAATACCCTGTTATCCATCCATCTCAAACTTTTCTTGCTATTGATGAGTCGATATAAATGCATAAGATAGAAAGCTTATTAACAATTAGTATATATATGTGTACTCATCCACTTGATACATTAACTTTGAAAGAAAAACTTGATTTTTGAGCGTAAATTAACAAAATACACTGGCATAAGAAATTACGCAAGAGTGGACTTCCTTTTATAGGTATCTGCTGCCTTCGGCTTTGTTTCTGGTTAGCTATAATAAGTTTATTATAACTACTTAATCTACCTCTCGTAACACACACACACATATATATACATATAATGAAAAGGGTCAAAAATGCTAACCTTTTGCAAGGAAGCCGGTTTTTTCCCTGGAGGAAATTAACAATTCCAATACCCTCATTCTGACCTTCAGTTGATAATGATAGTGGATGATCAGGATGCATCGTCTCAGCGTTCCTCATGCCTCAATTAGCCTGGATCAATCTATCAGTAATTATCAATTTCATCAATGGTGACAGTATCTTATTGTGCTGTGCAAGTGCTTGTAACGCGAAAGAAATGCATGTGTCGGCTTATATGGTGTGCAGGTGCATGCAGCTCTAACTCTAAGAGGATGATGTTATTGACTTGAACAAATTAGAATTGTTTGGTATAAGTAATGGGTGGCACCCATCACATTATAAAAAAGTTTTTGTTAAAAATTAAAAATAACAGTTAATAATTGATTAATGTGTCAATCAACTGTGATATAGAATCTTTTTTTATTTAGAGATATTTTTTTAATTTTAACTGCTAATAATTAACATAAATAATTTTTTTTTTAGTTTATCCCTAATACACATGATGTTCCAGAAACACATTTTTTTTATTTGAAAAAACTTGTAAGTTATAAAGAAAGCAGAGCACTTCAAAAGAATAATGTACAAGATCAAATTGTCCATAGGTTAATGCTAGCAAATGGTTATTAAAATTTTATAGATATAGATTAATAATTATAGCGTTTTAAATTTAAAAATTATACTTTTGTTTTAAATATGAGAAATCTATTATTTTATTTTATTTTTTATTTTAATTCATTTAATTGAAAAAATAAAATATAAATCAAACATATATCTTTAATCATTTAATAAATTAACGGTAATAAAAAAGTTAATATCTATTAATTATCAACAATAATTATTCACTATATTCCACAGCTATCATAAATATACCCTAACTAATTAATAGGTCTTTCTTTAATTTGCAAGCTATGAGTAGTGGGTGCTTTGATTAATTCCTTCCACTTTATTTTATTTTTAATTTTAAAATAAAAGATTAGATGTTTTATTAATTGAAAAAACAGTCCAAAATAGATATGAAAAGACATAATATGATTATATATTTTTGTAATAAAAATCATATATATAATTTGAAATTAAAATAACAGATTACTTGATTTGTAAATAAATCATATTGACAAAGCTAATTGGAGGTAAGCACGCTCTACTTATTGCAATTTTCTATCTATCTGATCTTTTGATGAGTTCTATTTGATTTTCACAGATTATAGATCTATTTCAATAAATATCTATACAGCTTCTTGCATTATAGACTAATGAGGAATGTTGGATATTTTTTTCATATTGTCTTCTCTTTATAATAGTCATGTTGTGGGCATTATAGTTATATTTTTTAAATGTAAGGGAAATTTAAATTTTAAATAATATCATTTTGAGAAGTGCAATAGAAATTTATATTTTAAATCATATCACATGTCACTTATAATAAGAAGAAAATAATATAAAAAAAATTATTTAGCGCTCCTCATATAGCAATTAATAAAATATCAAATCTGAACACCAAAATGCCAAAAATTCAATAATGAAATAACCAAATAACAAACACATAAATCTATAATAATATGAAAATTTAAAATCTTAAAATTTTTAAAAAATAAATTTAAATAAAGTCAAAAAATAATTAGATGTACATATTAGGAAATAAATTATAATAAATTCAATAAATGAATAAATCTAAATCTGTTATATTGATTTTATGAAGACTTGATTCACATATTTTATGTTGTTTTATTATAAATTAAAATAAAAAATAAATTGATATATAAGCTGTCATTATTTGTCAAAGGAAGCAACCTAGATTTTTTACACCTCCTATGGTGGACTCAAGTTCAAAATGGCACATTATTTGTCATCAAAAATTTCCACAACCTCTATGGTGGACTCAAGTTCAAAATGGCACATTATTCGTCATCAAAAATTTCCACAACCTCTTACAACTAGAACCAAGATAATAAACTATCTAAAGAAAAATTATGAATTGTAGTGACCTATATAAAAAATCAAAATAGATAAAAGAAATCTTAATATGAAAAAAGATAACTTAAATAAAAGATATGTGGAAAGCAAGAAAAAGAACTGCAATAGTTTGATAGGAGATCGAAAGGAATTAAAAGAGAGAGATGAAAAAAAAAATTAAAAAGACGGTGATATAATAAAAAAGAGGGATAAAATACATATTGGTCCTTATATTTGTCCCAAGGAACACATAAACATTTAATGTAAAATTTAGGATAACTAACTATTAAAATTATTTAATGTGGTTATTTAAGTCCATGTTCAAATGAAAGAAATAATGCTTCTTCTCCTATTAAAACAATCAATGAGGCAAGCCCTGTAACATCCACACAATAAGCATGAATGCCAAAACCAAAACCATAATTCATAAATTTTTCTTATTGAGTAACTGTAAAAAAAAAAAAAAAAAGTAGATGTCAAACAAATTCAAGGTGGAATTATTAATTGCGGAATTTGAAAAAGAAAGAAGAAGAAGAAGAAGAGAGAGAGAGAGAGAGAGCATCAGAGAACGCGAGTAAACAATGATAATTGCAACTAACAAAAGCCATTTACTAACTAACAATTTACATCTAATCTCCTGACTAAGCTAATCAATAATATTACATCAGTAATACTATCATTAACACAAAAATAATGAATTAATTTAGAATTCACTTTTTATCTTGTATCCTTTTTTTTTAATTATTGATGCTCATCTGAATTGCTTATAATTAGCCCAACATAATAGTAACCTAGCAAACCTTGCTTATTTTATCATCCATCACAATCACCTTAAGTGAACATCAAGAGATGAGATAACTGAATCTTTTGTACCAATAAATCAATATCCATAATCAAATATTTTGCCCAAAACAAATAAATTTTCGTCGCACTGGTACATGTCAACAAATGTAATGACAATTCATATTGGTAAAAAAGAATAATTTTTTTGTCATATTACATCACTAACTTCCAATGTCATATCTAAACAAGAAAGACAATAAAGGAAGGGAGGAAGCGTGTTTCCTAAGCTTTATAAGTTGTCATTCTAAGAGTTTTGAGGCAGTTCCAACAACTCAAGCTCCAGATCAGAGATAATGTCCTCTTTCTTAAATGTAAGAATAATTTCATTCCAGATTAAAGCAAACTAGTTTGCCTCAACCTGGTTAGTCTCTAGCTTCATATATGGTCTGCCAAGCCCATACCTCAACTTCAATAGATGAATGACATCTTTAAACTTGCTTTTTAAAGTCCCTCTCGCATTCAACAACTATTCTTTCGGCAAGAGATTAGATTGAATTGCACTGTAAAGAATTGAAATCTCAACCTTAATTATTGGATGTTTTAAATTTGACCTAAGTGTGCAAATAAACCCACTGATGCACCCGAAAAAAAGTAATAGATCGCATACCAAATCTACAAATCTATAAGGTAAATCAATATCATAGGAAGCCACAACAACCCTACTGCAAGTCTGTTGCTGCTCTTGACAAACTTATTGTGACATCTCATTTAATAATCATTTAAATTTCTCTCTAAGTCTATCCATTGTCATTTAAAAGACCTGATTAAATTTTTTTTTTCACTATATCTCTTGTTCACAACTTAGTAATTATTTACATCAAAACATACACAAATAATCAAACTAAAATACTAACTGACTGCATACTGGTCTATCATCTATTACACTGCTAGACAATGACTTCAAAAAGTATACTGGATGCAATCTTTAGTCTACTCCTCCTAAAATAAGATTTCATCCAAAAAAGTGAGTTTACATACTCAGTATGTAAATGCATAATGATACTTCAATCTCAAATAACATAACAATATTTAAACATAAATAACTCATCATCATATCCATATACGAAATAAAGAGTTTTTCCTCTTAAACACATAGGCTATTAAAAGTTATTGCCACACGTGATGTCATAAATTGCTACCACATAGGCTATAGATATCACTGCCACAAAGACTTTCATTTTTAGTTGCCACATAGGCTAGAAATATTATTGTTACCACACAGGCTATAGATTTCATTGCCACACAGCTATCAAATATTATCGCCACATAAACTATTAAATATTATCACCACATAAGCTATCAAATATTATCGCCACATACGCTATCAAATATTATCGCCACATAGCTATCAAATATTATCGTCACATAGCTATCAAATATTATCGCCATATAGCTATCAAATATTATCGTCACATAGGCTATCAAATATTATCGCCACATAAGCTATCAAATATTATCGCCACACAACTATCAAATATTATCACCACATAAGCTATCAAATATTATCGCCACACAACTGTCAAATATTATCGCCACATATGCTATCAAATATTATCGCCACATAGGCTATCAAATATTATCGCCACACAGCTATCAAATATTATCGCCACATAAGCTATCAAATATTATTATCACACAAGCTATCACATGTTATTGTCACACAGGCTATCGAATAGTTTTACTTGCCAACAATATCAAGTATTAGCCTTTCAATCAATCAACTATAAATCCAACAAAATTTCAGTAATATAATGACTACTAATAACACCCGTAACTTTGGAAACTCATATCACCACCTACTCTCATTCCCCAGTCATAATTTATCAACATCTCATGAAAATAAATAAATCAAGAATATAACAATCT
>CATIWR010186993.1:0-12062 GCA_949677035.1 Omphalea diandra
TTTTGTTGAGTCCTTCCCAGGAGGATGATGTTCCTCAGGCTTGTGAAAAGGATAGTTTGTAGTCTTCCCAGGAACTTTTTTCAATGTTTTCCTTTTATGACGCCTGAAGTGTGACAACTTCAACTGAGTATCTTCTCTCCTATCCTGATATAAAGACAAATGCATCTGAACCATTCCCGCCAAAAAAAGCATATAATATAAATGAAATTGTTGAACAAAGAACATCTGACGTACTCACCCAGTGATGTGGCATAACTCCAAGGATTGATTCCCTAAATTCCCTGCATTCAAACTAAGGGCAACATGCTCAGCAAGCTTACAAACATAGCAAATAGGACGGGTGAGTAAGTAATGGGAAGCTAAATAAAATGAAACAAAATCATGTAGAAATATTCTCTTCAGAGCAAAAACATATTGGTTTGGTATCGGTTTGGGAGGTTCAAAGTTTGTGACTGAATTCGACTTCAAACAATAAAATTCAAATAGCTGAGAAAGATAATACAATCCAAAAACTTAATAAAATACAAGTGCTCTAATGACTCATCAATGACTTTCTCCTAGGGCATTATAAACTAAACTCAACTAGGCCTTAATCCCAAATTAGTTGGGGTCAGGTATATGAATACATTTCCTCTGTTTTCTTAGGACACTGTATAAATAAAAAATTCTAGCTATTATTATAAATAAGGCAAAGTAGTTTGTATAATAATTTATTAATTAAAACTAAGGGTAATTATTTTTCATAATGGCATCAAGGCCTACCTCTCCAGAATGACAACTATTCAAAGCATACACATCAAGCTTGTAGTTATGTTGTGGAATCAGCTGGGACGCATCTGAGGACTGCATTTCAATATTCTAAACCACAAAATGATGATATTAGTAATTGAAAAGGGCACAAATATTTTGTGTAAGAACCATACTTAACTATCAATAAGGTCCAAGCAAGTATGATATGTTTCCTACTTGAAATTATAGATCCAATTGCCTGATAAATAATTACATTGACCCTTGATGATACGCTTTCTCCACATAAGAAGAGAGCACTATGACTCAAGCGTATGATATTCACTCCCCAGTGAACACCTAATCTAGCGCTAGTTGGTGACGTTGATTATAATCGTCTCAGTTTCTAACCTATTTAGTAATTCCAAGTCAAGAAATCATATATTTTTTTCTCAATTCTTTATGGCAATGCAAACACGCACCTGCATTTTAGGAAACTTTGATGTTAGTTATATGCAAAGATCATGCCAAATGAAAGCTAGAAACATAAAATCATACAGAAAACTAGAAATTTTATTATTGCCCTAGCTAATGCATTGCCTAATTTTACTACAATGGTAGAGTTGAAACAGTCTCACAATAAATTAGCTGCAAAGTACTGAAGGCAAAAACTGCATATCTTTTGAAGAAAGCATAGTTTTTGAAGGCATGTCACAGGCTTTAAGGTGCTCAACTAGCGCGTCAAATATTGAAAGGTGGGCAATATTAACGAGGCACATGCCTTGTTGTCAAGGCATGTGCATCATGCCAGGTGCAAGCCTCTGTAATCTTCCACAGGACTTTGACTAATTTCTGTAGTTGTTCTTCTCAAGGTTAGGTAACCTTGAGCTACTTCACTTACTAAAGTTTGTTGTCTTGAGCTGACTTCCTATTTGTAGATTTTCTACAATTCGTTTCCAATATTTGTTATCTTGAGCTGACTTCCCTATTTGTAGATTCCATATGGCATCCAAAAATTTGGTTAACATGAGCAAATTTTCACTCTTACATACTCAATTCAACTCTATCATTCCCTCATTTCTCCTTTTGCTTTCTTTCTAGCTGCCATTTCAATTCATTAACTTTTTTATATATTTTTGTTTGTTTGATGTGTTGTTGCATTTTTGCTTCAACTTTGTAACTGCCCATTAACCTAACATGCATAACTTGGTTTTGAATTATTAATTTGATCATAAATAATCTGCAATCATTAGGGAAAAAAAAAATAAGGCTCCTTGTTTTTCTTTTTGCCTCGTGTCACTCAGGTGCACAACTTTACTTTGAGCCTTTAATAACCATAGAAGAGAACAAACCTAAGGTGTTATGATGAGATAACTGAAGAACAAGTATTAATAATTGATAAAAAAAAAAAAAAATCACCTCCTTCTTTCTGCTCCATCGAAGGGCACCAGTTCTATCAGCAAAAGAATACAAGGCAAAATGCCATAAATCCACAGTTCCAGAGTTCTCTGAAGCCTGTAAAGGAGATACAAAGGAATTTAAACAGCACTTCAACAGTGAGCAAATAAAATTGAAATCAACTGAATTTTCAACATAGGATTAGAACATTCAGCAGCTTGAAACGAAAATGATACCTTAATGATAAATTAGCATGTAACTAGAAGCAAAAGTGCATCTATGCAACACATGTAAAAATGGAGCAAAATCTTTCTTCATATTTGCAGAAGAAAGCCATAATTCCTACAGGCTAACATTTAGCATCTATGCTTTCAGAATGACGTAATCAGATCCCCATACTGCATCAACAGAACATCATAGAAGTAGAAAATTGTGACATGGAACAATGTGGATAGGAAGGTTTGCACCATGTAGTGGAGGTCATAATGGCCTTTCAAACTAAGGAGTATGTAACCATCTTCAAATATCTGGTTGAGTTACTATTTTAGTTGAGGTCATAATTGAATTTTAAAGAATGGATCATGTAATCATCTTCAAACATCTGGTTGAGCTATTGCCAAGAGCATAACATAAAAACAATTTTCAACAAAGAATTAAACTTAAGATTTCAGCACTTCAACAATTTAATTGTAAAGCAGCAATACCATCACTTTGTACACAATATTCCTATGATATGTGAAGGCGAGATTTGGCACAAAGTTAAAGTTGCTTCATAATGACTTGAAGGTCATGAGTTTGAACTTGGAAACAGCCTCCGGATTGCATATGTCCAACCCTCACTAGAGCTCACAATAGAAGATATTTCAAGAACTAGGACAATCAATGTTTTTGGGTTAATTATATTTATAACTTAGATGCTAAACTGGCTGGTAGTTACTGGGTTAACCCCATCTATTCACCCGGTCAACCAGTGTACATTTTCCAATCTTAAGAGTCACATGACACACAAAAAAAGATGTTCATCCTAAATACATTCAGTCTTGGTGAAGAAGAGTAGAAAGAAGGGTCCTTCACATGCCCTTTCAAGCCAAATTATGGATTTGGGATTCACTTTATATGATTGAAGAGACTTAGCAGTTAATTGTCCTGTTTATCTTAAAGAAAACTGCTTCCAAAAATGTTTTTTTTTTAACCACATAATGCATCGCTTGTCTAGTCTCTTTGATCCACTGAGTTGATTCACTATTGATAGTGATATTAGTATGATACGACAACAGAGAACAATGAAAGCATTGTTCTCATTCAAATCTCTCCCTATCGATCAATATAAGTGTAGTTATCCATGAGAGTATGAAGTGCTATTTCAGAGCATAAAGACTAACTACATTTACATTAAAGATCATGTTAATAATTTACAACTGAACTTTGTTCATCCAATTCAAGTAAATAGATGTCAATTGACCACTAGAAATTCAAGTTTTCCAAATCTTGAGAATTGATTTTAACCTTATATCAATTATGTTCCATGAAATATCACCACCTTAGGACATGTCAATATCAAATATGAAATCCCTAAGTCTAAAAACTGTTAGCATGCTTATTTGGTAATAAATATAGTTGTTAAAGAATGAAAATGTCATAAACATAATAATGAATGCATAGAAAGAGTATATCATATTTTAAGTCTATCCATACCTCCTTCTCATCAGCACTTCTTCTATGCTGCTCAGCATTTCTCTCAGCTATTCCAATTTCTTCAAAAGGATCCAATAATATCTGGCAATGGTAACCGGTGGTACCATAAGCATATTGGAGCAATAACATTATTGACTTCGTACAACCTTATATCATCGCTATAAGAAATAAATAATTTTAAAAAGTTAATATGGCGATCCGATAAGGGTTGCATTGCACAGTGCGTAGAATATTGCAAAATTGGAACATTAAGAAGTAATGAAGAAAATAGGCAAAAAAAAACTCAAGGAATGTGGAAATGAAAAAATGAAAAAGTGAAACCAAAAATAGAAGTCAATTTCAGACTTCTACATCCTCAAAGATAACAAACATTATTAGGAGACACAGTTTATGCACCAAATTTCAGACCAAAAATTTCTTTTTCACTTTAGGTTCTACCTTGTAAAATTGAAAGCTAGTACAGCAACCATGCTAAATTTTCATTTTAAAAGATAATCAAAGTTCAAAGTAATATTAGTGAGCAGGCATGCAACAAGTTCCTATGTTAGAAGTTAAATGGATAAAACAACCGTCTATTTAAACAATGAATAAAAATTAACAGGAACCAAACGCACAAGAAAGTAAAACCTAAAATGACAAGAAACATACATGCGGCTGCATTTCCATCCTCCCGCCAACAATAACCAATCCAGAATCCCTATGCTTCAAGGTACAATTACTTATGGAGATTGCAATCTCCCTGTGGTGAGCATTATGTGGAAAATCCTCCTCCACAAAAATACCCAGTATCTACATTTTTTTTAAAACAATAAATCATCAAAGTACAAGTGTGCAACAAAGTTACAAACCTGTAGATTTGCATCCCATAGCTTTTTAAGGTTGTGATCGAAGCACATCACTGACCAACCCGAAGTGACCACCACCAACACCTGCTTTTGTGGTTGGCCCTGCTTATATGTTATATCAATAACACCAGCAGCCATAGCCACTGCGCGCCTACCAGACGCCACCCGGATTTTGTCAGGAAACAATGACTTCAGCAAGCACTCTCGCTTCGCTAAACTCCTACCCGCCTAGAATGGGGCTAGAATACCTAAAACATATACAACTAAATTAAGCAGTACCTGTCTACACTAATTATCTACTGACAAAATTAGACGATAAAGCGTTCAGAAGAACCTGAATTTTGGCGTCATGAGTTGTGACAAGCACTTCCTTCTTGCCGTCGCCGTTTAGATCGGCGACAATTGGCAATGGGAGAAAATCAGCTTCGTATTTAATGGGGAATTCATCGAATAAATGAAACCACGCCTCTCTAAATGAGAAATCGCCCTCATGCTATGAACAAAACAATAGAAAATTAAAAAGAAAATACATGGAAAATAAGGGTTTTAGGGTTTTTGATGGACGATTATATACCTGACGAGAGAAGAAGCTGGCGAAAGCGGAGAGCATGAGAATATCCAAATCTCGTTTCCTCCTCTTCTATGTTCAATGCTGTACCGGGTACAAGACCAGGTTTTCAAGCTCAGCAACTATATTGACTACTATAACTTGCTCCCAGAAGAAGACCAAAACAAAAAAAAAAAAAAGAAAGAAAAAGAAAAAATTACTACTGTAACCATTTACAGGCAGCCAAGGGTTGGATTTATTTGTTTTGATTTTCATCAAAATTAATTAATTTTATATTTTAGAAATCCAACTAAATTGAATTTTATTTATAAATTAGATTTCAGATCAAATTATATTTTGCTTATTCAATTGAATTTGGTTTTATTTTTTTAAAAAATATTTTTAACATAACTTATATTATTTTAAGTATTTATAAGTATAATACATAGAATGTATTAATTATATTATTGATATACATTATATTTTAATTATATTTAAATATTAAATTATTATTTATATTATTTATCTAAATAAATTTTATTTTTTAAAAAAATTAATTAATTTAATTTTATACTCAAGTAAAATTGAATTAAATTAATTATTTTTTTAAAAAAATAAAATTGAATTAAATTTTAATTTAATCAAATTAAACCAAACTAAATTAGTCAATCTAATTTAATTATCAATTCAAGTGAACTTAGTGCCTAATCCAACATTTTTCACTTTATGATATTTTGGACTTTTCTTTTTTCCTCTAAATTGAAATTTAAAAAAATATTTTTTTTTCTTTTTTAAAATAAAAATATTGCATTTTCTAAATAAAAAATAAATTTATTTATGTGCAATTAGTTTTATGATGATAAGGATTGATTTTATATTTTTCTTTAAAAGAATACAGGATATATATATATATATATATATATATATATATCAATTGAGTGTTATTTTACAGAATTAACTTAGATTTTTAAGTGGAAGTTGGAAGGAGTTCATAATCTTCAAGAAGGCAAAGTTCATCCAAATTCGCGGTCAGTGACTTATAATTTGCGACCGCGACCTAACTCAAGAACAAGATGAAACTAGGCTAGACGAATTCATGAGGATCATTTCTGTCGCGAATCATCCAAAGATAGGAGTGTCAAAGTCACAGATGAATTCGCTGTCAGTGTCGCGTCTCATTCGCGACCGCAAAATTCATAGTATCTAAGGAGGGAACTAAGTCCACAACCACAACATGCCAAGTGTCTCAGGTATCCATTGAAGAACAAAATTCGCGAGGGCGACATTTTGGGTAGCGATCGCAATTCAAAAAGATGAAGATTGTATTTCAAACAAAAGAATTTGCGTCCTGAGTCGCACCCTGTACAAAGAATAATAATGACCACGAATTTTGTGGGCAGTTAGAAAGCAATGACTATATTTTCCTGATGGACCAATGAGGAGATGACACGTAGACTAGCCGTTAGACGCAAACAGGGTTTTTCGCCATAATTTTTGACTCCCCTATAGAAATTGGAAAGTCGCGACCGCAAATCCTCAATAGCGACCACGACTCTCGCCTGTCATGCAATTAATACATAATCTATCTAGCATGATTTGGAGATTTAATGAGCTTCTTAGTATAACGTCTCTTTGGTGGGTATGGACTATAAATATTGCACCAAATAGATGTAAATGCAAGAGAATTCATTAATTTGTAACAAAACTCTTGCACTTTTGCTACTCATTCATTATATTCTTTAAGTGATTGTTTGGTGTGAGCACAAACACCAATTGCAATAGGTTTTCGTGTGAGTCTGTAAAAACACTAGAGAAAGATTTTCAGTGTGAGCCTGTGAAAACACTTAAGAGAGGTTTTAGTGTTAGCCTTAGAAAACACTTGTAAGAAATGTTATTGCGTGAGCCTTAAAAACACAAAGTATAAAAGTTATGTGTGAGCTTGAAAACACTATTTTAAGTTAGTGAAACACCCAATTGTAGAGAATTGGGGAGTGAATGTAGGGTTAATTATACTCGAACCACTATAAATCGTGTGTCTTCTTTTCTACTCTTCTTTATCCTCTTTTTAAATTTTTTTTAAACACCAATTCAACCCTCCTTCTTTGTGCCTAGGGCCATATATATATATATATATATATATTGGTCTTAAAATCTATATTAGCTAATTTTTTTTATTATGTGTTGAAGTATTATATTATTCTATAATTTTAAAATTTATATATTATCTTTAAAAATAACATATTATAAGAAAAATTTTATTGTCACATTATATGCAACATAACATTTAACGGTTAATAGTCAATTTAATATTTTCATTAATATTTAAGAAAAAAGATAAAAGGGGAACTTAGAAATTCACCTAAGCTTGAAAAAAAAGCTCCATTATTTCAATAATAATAATAATAATTGTTGATTTTTGTGCACTAAAAAGGTTGAATTGGTAAGTAATTTGAAATTTTGAGAGAGGTTAAGCAAATTCAAGATTAAAAAAAGGAAGAAAGAAAATGAACACAATAATTTTACAGTGGTTCAAATTTTAACAAATCTTACGTACACTTTCCAATTTATTAATTGAGCATTGTATTCATTCACTATAATATTTTTCAAGTTTACACCAAACTTAGTGTTTAGGCTCACATCAAACTACAATTACACTTGTATTTATGACTCACATCCAATTTTATACAAGAGTTTTCTCACTTAAGATTCACTTTAAAACTCAAACCTAAAGTGTTTAAGACTCACACTAAACCTTTAACAATCTAAGTGCAAAGAATTAATGAGTGTAAACTTTAAGAATTAAAAGTGCAAGAGTTTGGATATAATAAATCGATATCCCCTTGCTTTCAAAGTTATTTAGTAGAGTATTTATATGTTGCAATCACTAATGAGCTATTACAAATGAAACTATAAGCAAATCCCCTAGTTATAGTAGCAAATTCTAGATTAAATGCTTGTCATAGTGAAATCGTGAGTCACATTTCACTCTAGATTTTGCCATTTGTGGTCACAATCTTCAAATGTGTCCAACGACTAGTGATACTTGGCGTTTGATCATTGGTCCATCAAAAACTAGACATTGAAACCCTCTAATGATTATGAACATCTTGGTTGAGATCTGTTCATTGCGATTGCTAATGAGATAGTATTGGAATAGGAGAATGCTACTCCCACTACAAATTAAACTATTTGTTTTAAGTTCAAGGTTGAAGGTGTGTTGCAGTCGTTATCAAAATCACAGTAATGATTTTCAATCTTCCAAATGGCTTTTAAAACATATGGTTCAACTCAAATTGTTTTTCGAGTGTCTGTTGGAGCATTGTTCAAGCCTTTTTAAAGTAACGATATCGAGCTTCACTGTGACAAGGACTGCGAAACATAATAGAACTTTTGGTTCCAAAAATTCTTAATATAGCTATCGCGATATTCTTATTGCAATCGTGATTTTGAAGACAGTTTTGAGACTTGGAGAATTTTGCTTTTATTCAATTTCTAATGCAAACCTATCTTATTTTCTGTATGAACAACACTTATTAGACTCTTTCAATCTACATTATCAAAATCAAAAGAGAGTTTTGATTTAAATTTGACCAATAATAATAATAACAATAATAATAATTATAATAATAAAAAATGACAAAAGTATTTACATGTCAATAAGCATTTATCACATTTATTTGGAATTAGCAAATACAAATTGAATAGATTCAAAATTGAAATTCAAGTGTTTAATAGGCTCAATAAAAGCTATTATTGAAGTATATAATACATTACAATAAAAATGCCCAAATTTATACATTTTAACTTTTTATTCTTTGTCAAATAAAAGCTTAAATTTTTGAACTTTGATTTTACTTTCACTATAAATATCAAAATTATTTTTACTTAAGAATAACTCATATATTTGTGTCTTTTTTATTCTTTATTTTTTTATTAATGTTGACATGATTAAGGAAATTAATTAAAATATTAGTAATTATTCAAAATTAAAGTAAATAACAATAATATGTTTTATTAATTTAGAATAAAAAATAAAATTTTTTAATAATTTTCTTTTTCTTTTCTCTTTCTCTCATCTTTAATATTTGTCTATTTTTCGCCTTATCTTTTTCTAGCTTTAACTTTTTTTTTAAAATATTTTGGCATGATAAAGATTAAAAAAATGAGATCAAACTCACAATTTCTCACATGATAAATCAATATTTGAGTCATTATGTATTTTGATTTATCTATTTTTCCTTGTTGCATTAGATTGGTCAAACCTAAGTTAAAACTCTCTTTTGATCTTAACAATGTAGAATGATATGTTGTAATATTAATTTCAAGTGTAGATTTTGCAAAAATTTAGATAGGTTTGCATTGGAAGTTGAATGAAAGCCTTAATCTCAAATATTGACATTTGCATTCTAATTCGCATTCATGAATTAGAACTTCGCAACCACTATCCTTTAAAAAAGTTGAATGATTCTCATACAGACGAATTCGTGGTACATGTCGCGTCCATAGTCGCAACCATGACTTTTGCACTCACTTGGAGGGAACCAAATCCTCAACCAGATCTAGTCTAGTGTCCTAAAGAATTGTTGGAAGATCAAATTTCATGATAGTGAAAAAAGTATAGCGACCGTGAATTTGATGAAGCAACTTTTCCATTCAAGCAGACGATTCGCAGTGAGCATTACGTCCAAAGAAGATAATAGTGGCCACGACTTTCACTATTGCTTAAGAAATGCACTAGTTATTTTTCTTAAAGAACCAATGGTGTGATGCCACATGAATTAGCTGTTAAATACAAATGGACTTATATGAAATTTACGACAGCGAATGAAGGTCTCAACCGCGAATTGCATCTAACGAGTAATAAATATACGGTTTGCCTAGTTTACTTTAGAGATTTGAAAATAGTTTTGTTTATAATGTCTTTTTGATAGTTGTAGCTTATAAATACACCATCAAATGAACTTGAATGTAAGAGGATAACCATTGATTATGCAAAAACTCTTGCAAAGTTAATTCTCATAACTTTACTTTTTTGTACATAGTTTGGTGAGAGCTTTAAACACCTTGGGTTTGGGTTTGAAAGTGAGCCCTTGTATAGAAAACTCTTATTTGGGTTTGAAAATGAGCCTTAAAAAACTCTTGTGTAGGTTTGAGTGTTAGCCTTAATAAAACACTTGTAACGTTTTGTGTGAGCCTAAACACTAGGTTGAGTGTAAGTTTTGGAAAAATAGCTATAAGGTCTAGTGTAAGCCAAAACATTAAATTGAATGTAAGTTTGTAAAACACTGACGATTTAGTGAAATACTCAATTGGTAAATTGGAGAATGAATGTAGGGTTGGTCAATACTCAAACCATTATAAAACTCATGTATTCATTCTTCTTCTACTCTTTTTTCAATCTTTTATTTATGTGAACTTCCTCCAAAAATTCAAATTTGCCACCAAATCAACCCTCCCTTTTTGATGCATTGGGGCTAACGTTCCTTTTTATTGCTATTTTTCTTCTTTAAAATTCTTAATCCACCAAATTGATTTTAGAGATGGATACAAATAGAAAATTGATCGAATTGAATAGGTTTGATTGATATAGTTTGATTTAAATACAAATTCAATGTAGTTATTGCTTCTAAAAAATTAGTGGATTTGAGTTTGGTTCAATTTTTAAGTTAAAAAATTCAATTCAACTAAACTAAATTAAATTTATTTAAATCAAACCAGAATAGGTTAAACTATATTAAATCAAACTAAAATGATTCAATACTATGTAAAATTCATTTATTATATTAAAATATACAAAAATCTATCAAAATATATTATTTGCATTAAAAATATTTAAAAATATGTTATCAGAGTTATTATTTATATAAAACATATTTTAAAATTATTTTGTACAGTTCTAATTGAATTAAATTAAAATTGAATAGAACTAAATTAATTTTATTTTGTTTATGAATTAATTTGATTTGGTTCGACTTATATTTTAAAGTTTGATTTGCATATTTTAATTGGTACAATTTGATTTGGTTTGAATAGAATGTATATCCTATTTGATTCTACCTAATTGCTCATGTTTATGAACTTTCAAAGATATTAAATGGCTTCAAAATAGAGTTGAATAAAAAATTTTGAAACATCATCCAAACCAACCAATTCAATTCACAGTGAATTAATTTATTTTTATTAAAAATGAGTTTGAATGGTTTGAAATTTTTTGAAAATTAGATTTTATTTGATTAAAATTTTCATAATTCTATATATATATATATATATATATATATATATATATATAAGAATTGATACTGCTTATCGAAAGTCCCTATCTTGGTCCATGGTGAGCAACTTTGGCTCCATTAACACTTCCATCCATCCTTCTAATAATCGGCATCAGAATTGGAAGTACCATGAACGGACCCGAAGTTGCTCACCATATATATATTCGAATTTAATCATAACATAAACAAATCCTAGTTAATCTATTTATACTAATTTTGCAATGATAAGAAAATAAAAGATAAAAAATATTTACCCAAATAAATTGATAATGAGATTTATGAAGCCCATATGAAGATATGTTAACATTCAAAAGGATAACACAAATTATTACAAAGATTAAAAAAAAAGAATGATTATTCAAAAGTGGGATCTAAAAATAATTTTTTATTTTTGCATAATCTATGGAAATGCTCAAGTAAAAAAGTAAAACAAATGTGACGTCCAACATCGTGAGTTTCAAATATTTTTGGCAAATGCATAAAAAAATATAACAACACTAAGAATAAAATAATAGATGTTGCCTCGTTAAACAATCAACTAAATAACAACTAGAAAGGCTAAATAAAACATACTCAAAA